>JAZDUA010000725.1:0-175000 GCA_038098605.1 Gryllus longicercus | reverse complement strand
CTAAAAACTAACTCTAACTACAGGAAGGTGTAGGACGCTACATTCTGCGCCTACGGTTCACAATTGTTGGAGAATATGTTATGGAAGACGTTGAAAGGGTATCGGTTTTTTATTCGTGTTGAAGTATAGTCTGTTGAGGCAAGGTTGTAGTGGATGACGTGTGGTATAGAGTTGATATTTGAATAAAAGTTATTGGGCCTTCTCCTCAGTAGTGGCAAAAACAACAGATACAGAGCCTACGTCGGGCTAAGTTTATTCTTAAAACATTGAATTTTGACTTTTCTTGCACCAGTTAAGTGCCGAGTAATTGTGAATGTCGGTAAATCCAAGCTCCTTAACGGGGCAACTTATTAGAAGTGTCGTTTACACTTTAAAGTCGACAGTGAAGTTGTGTACACACCCAGTCAGTTACACACAGCAGCAGTCAGTGTACACACAGCAGCAGCTATACACGAAAAACTAGTGGTAACTTCAGTTAGTGGTAAAAACCAGTATAGCTGGTGCTGTTGGAGTTGTGGTAGTAAATGACGTAGCATGTTAACAACTGACTGGGACTTAACAGCACATACTTTCTCGCATTATTTCCAAGCGCTCCGCTAGAAAGAAAAATATTTATAATGTCGAGAATCAATGTTTAGAAATGAAAATTGCCTATAACTTGCACAAAATTATACGAAAAGTACTCATATTTTCGAAAAATTCAACCCGATCTTGTGTAGCGTCGTGATGGAGTAAGGCGACATGATATCATATGTACATTTATTTTCGCAACCCTTTCCAGCCCTCGACCGCTATCCGTTACCAGTCACGTGATACCATCATCTGCTGGTCATAACTCACCCACGCTGAAGGAGTACAGATGAAGAAAAGGATGTTCTTCCGCCTTTGAGAGAAAGACAAGACCCTTTGTAAAATTTAGCCTTTGTTTGTAAAAGGAAGGTCCTTCCCACCTTGCTATTAGTACTTGTTTACGTGACGTGGACACACAGATGTGTTTCCGGTCAGAGGATGAGAGCTGTTGTCTGCTACGTTACACTTACTTCACGATCTATCTTGAAAGAACAGATTTCATTTGTGAAAAAAATCTTTAATATTATAGTTGTAGGACGACGCCCAAGAATATACTTTTACAATTTTCGAAAAATCAGGGATTTTAGCGAACATGAGGTCTGCACCATTCTCTTCAGTGTCTTTTGTGCTGTCCGAGGGGAAAGTTTAATTAAAACGAAAGTACTAGAACACCACGTATTTTCTGGCATGATTCAAAATATTTACGTGATATTAAAATATTGTAATTTCTGCCGTACTAAAAACTCGGTTAATTTGAAAAACTCTAATTTAAACGAAGCGCCTCTCGCACGTATTTGCATTTATTTCGATAGTCAATATCAGTAGTCAATTCTTACATTTTAGAAATGAAACGAACATGAATGAATTGAACTGTTACAGTATTTACAGAACATAATACAGAAAAGCTAGAAGAATTTCATGCACGCCTACATTGATTACATCTGAAGTGAGGTTACTATTGTTTAATACCATAATCGGCGATTAAAACTTCTTAAAGTATAGAAGTGTGTTTGTTACTTCTAAGTTAAATTTATTATTATGTCCTTCAATCTATTTTCTTTCATAAGAAAATTATCTACATGATACGAGCGTAAGTCAAATGAAAACCGTAATTATTTTTTAAACATATTATTTATTGTACACACATGGTACAAAACTGGATCACTTTTCGACGACCCCACGCTCAGTCCATGTCTACCAGTGCTTCCGAAGTGCCTGAACTCTCGTAGAAGAAATGTTTTTGGTAGACGGCGCAACCACTCGCGCACAGCGTGGCGTAATTCATCATACGAATAAAACTTCTTGCCGGCCATTGCTTCTTTGAGTGGCCCAAACATGTGGAAATAGTTCGGGGTGTTAACGTGGGAGGCATTCAAATCTTAGGTCTGTTATTGTCGCAACAGTTGCATGAGCCGTATGGGGCCGTGCGTTGTCATATTGCAGCCAAACACCCGCCGATAACAATCCACGTCGTTTCGTGATGGCATCGCTGTTTCAATTCCGTCAGTCGGTTAGTAGTCGGGGCACCCATCTTGCAGAAACATTATGAAATTGGAGCATATCATGCACAATGTGATGTACAGAACCATCACTAATGTGTATAGCTTTTGAAAAGTTGTCTAATGTCACTCGGCGGTTGTCCATCTCGATTGCTTCAACGGCTCTCTGGAATCACAACGTTATGTGCCTGGCCTGGGCGTGGTGCGTCAGCGACGGATGTCACACCATGTTCGAACCTCCGACACCATGCGTACACTTGCTGCTGTGAGAAGCAGACGTCACCTTACTGAACATTAATTTGTCGAATAATGTCAATGGGTTTCACACCTTCACTTCGCAAAAACCGAACCACAGTATGCAGTTCCTATCTGCTGCACGTTGCTATTTTACACTGTTCCTGCGCCGGAGTTTGTTTTCTTCACAAAGATGCCACCTAGGAGACATCTGGCACACTATTATTAACTCTTGGCACACTTGAACAAACATTGAGTGCGGAATTAAATTATAGATGTATCTTTTTTTTAAGGTAATTTAATGTTTTATGAATTAGTTTTTATGTAATTATTTTTGTTATTAATGTTATTATTACACTTATTATTATTATTATTGTTATTAATGTTATTATTACACTTATTATTGTTATTAATGTTATTATTACACTTATTATTGTTATTAATGTTATTATTACACTTATTATTATTATCATTATTATTATTATTATATCATCTGAATGTTAGCAGTATTTTTATTTATGTAATTAGCTGCCACTGGCTTATGCTCATTTGCAGTTCAAATAAATTTATCTTATCTAAACATGCTTGTCAACTTAGAGGACACTAGCGTCATATTTGGATTTTTTATTAGATTTTTACGATTTTCAGTTGACTCACTCTCGATATAATCCTCATGGCAGACAACAATGGAATGAATTTAAAAAAAAGTGAAACCTCTGCGTTGCTATTTTTCGAACTGGCAACGCCTGAAACGAAGCGTACGAAATTCGAATTTACAATTCCAAATTTTGTGTTGTTGCAAATTTCGAAAAATCAGAGTGCGCCGAAAATAGGACCATTACTACTATCTTTACAGTTCTTTGCTACATACGAGGGGGAAATTAAAGACAAAATTTGAAGTTGTCTCTGAGAAAATTGTTTAAAATGGTGTTAAAAGCGCCCAGGTTTCACGCAAAATTACGCAATAAATATTCATAATATCGAAAAATTGAATGTGACCTTATTTAAATATCTACTTCTCATGAACATCTTTCACCAAGGAAGGAACTTTCATGTTCAATATTTTTCTTGTAGGAAGACGCCAAAAAAATAAACTTTTGCAATTTTTGAAAAATAAGGTATTTTTACAAAAATGGGAGCAGCAATATTTTCTTTAACGTTCTTCACACTTTCTAACAAATTTAATAAAAAACTGTGGAGATTTTTTTAAATTTTGGAAATATCCCATGAGCTTCAAATAAAGTACCGTTCGAAATTACAACATTGCTTGCAAATTCAAGTTGCCGTGGCATCAGCCAGATCGATTGGGGAATGTCAATTTTGGAGTAAATCGGCTGAACGGTTTACCCGCTAGCGTTGTTCACGGACAGACATAAGTTTACTCGTTAACGGAGATTTCGGTATGAAGGATACACAAAACAAGGGTACTGGCTACACCACGTGTTAAAGAATTTTGTCTCTAAATTTAGCAATTGAATTTATTCACTTTTTCGCTACCAGAGCCCTGCAATAAGAATTTTTCTGCCGGAAATTTGCCGTTTTATCTCGCATACTTTTCTCTCTACTGCGTAAGCAGTAGTAAGAAAGTAAAATTTGGTAACAGCGAGAGAGTAAAAGAAAAAAGTCAAGTACCCTCAAAGATCAAAATATCCGTTTGAAACTTCTAAAAGATTTCGTGGATTTCGAGCAGATCGGCTGAGGTTTTAGGCGCTAGTGTTGACCACAGACGGTCGTACTGACGGTCGTTCTTAAGCCAAACGATTTTTCGGTGATAAAGGACCCATAAAGCATGGATTTTGTTTACACCACGTGATGGAGAAAGTAATGCACTATTATAGCAACAGGATTTATCCACGTTTTCCAACGACACCAAAGCCTATTTTTCTTCCGAAAATTCGTAGTTTTTTGGTGCACGTCAAAATTTTCTAAAAGGTGGTTCAACATTATTTATTCTTTTTGTACGGAAAGTGTTTAATTCACAAATGTGAGAAATGAAATACATTAAAATACATTAGCAATACAATAACAAGTGGATTTATCCACTTTTTTGTTACCAGGGCCAGGGAAATAGTTTTTCTGCGAAAATTCGCCGTTTTTCTCCCAGCAGTACATAACTTTCTCTTCAAAGGGCTAGAAATTAATAATTTCGGCTCTCGTTGTTGACACCGCTTCTACCATTAGTATGCGACTCTTAAAGCAGGCCAGGGTAAATTCAAAAATTTAGAATCATTACCAAAACGGAGCAGATTTGCTTAAATAAATTCAAAATTATAATTCAATGAAATTTGTGAATGTGCTGAATAATGTGTATTGAAAAGTATGTCGTTTAACAACATCGGTTGCCGCTGTAATGCGCAAAATGTGTTTCTGCAAAAAGTCTTGGCACAACCGCTAACAGCGAATTCTAGTAGGTGCGTGAAGAACTGCAGAGCTAGCACTGTCACGAAGCGAACTCTACTGGTTCCGTGAAGAACTAAATAGCTATTATTTCTTTTTAATGTTTTTAAGGATAAACAATTCGTGGAGAACGAAGAAAAGGGCATTTTCGATTATGTTGGTTAAAAGTTCACCTACACCAAATGAATATGAGTAGTTTACGCGATAATTCTCACATACAAATAATATTTTTGAAATGTTTTTTAGCCCTCGTTCAAACACCCACACCTCTCTACAGCCAAAAACATGTTTTTTACTTTAATTTTTTCGTCACTATAACACTATTTATATTATTGAAAAAATATAAAAACAAAAATATAGTATCATATAAACATTTTTCGATATTTTCTCAGCGTCAAATTCAAATGCGAAAAAAAAAAATGAAAAAGAAATTACTCTCTAAGAAATCTGGAACAAGCTCGAAAAATATTCAAAAGTTCTCAAAACACTTGTTGTTGTATTATTTATTTCAGATTTGTTCGACTGCAGGGCTGCTGTTAAAACTTGTGGTGCTTAAACAGCACGTGCGTTCTCGTCCGTATTCTCAAGCAAAATTGCGAATTTACATAAATCACGCAAAATTACGGGAATACTAACGATACACGACACTATTTTAGAGGAAATAAAACTATTTTATTACTATTTGTATTAATGAGAAAGAAAAGGCCATAGTCATTATGACCCGCTGTTCCAAACAATGGGTTACAAGAAAATATGACCGCTAATTCGTATGGGATAGACATTTTGCTAATTAGCATTGTGGATATAGCTAGCAATAAACTGAAAATAGATAGAAAAATATAATAATTAAATATATTTTTATATATATCAAAATTACTTGATTTTTGCATGCGTTACTTTTTTCCCACATCTTATTGAGTAAAGCGAAATCAATTACTTTTCACATTTAACTCAATTACCGGACTCAATTTAAAATAAGTTTTAAATAATTTCTAAAATATTATTTGTAATGATTGTAACAAAAGCTCGAATAAGAAACGAACAAAGAATATGAAGTAATATACAAATTCTAACTTACCTGGCATCTGACAGCTTCAAAACACCTCTAAAATGACGTTCACTAAGTACATGAAATAAGGAGCGGACGTCTATGTTTGACACAAATTTACTGAAAATATACTAATATTTTCGTAAAATTCACCCTGACCTTATTTGAAGATCTGTTTTTGATGAAGAAATTTCACTAAGGTAAAATTGTATCTTCATAATTGTAGTTGTAAGGAAACGCCGAACAAATTTGGAATTTTTTATATTTTGCAAACACGAGTTTATAACCTACATGAGACCCACACCATTCTCTTAAACGTCCTTTAGATTATGCACCAACAAAATGTCATCAAACACGACAGAGCCATTTTTTGAGAAAAAAATATTTTTTAAACAAAAATTAAAAATTGCCCATCATTCCCGAAAAATTCCGCGTAAAATACTCAACTTTACGAAAAAATAGTACAATTTGGAACTCTGGGTAACCACTTATATGACCTTATTTCCAAATCTATCTTTAAGGAGCAGATTTTATTATGACAAAAATGTCTATCTTTAATATTTTAGTTGTAGGAAGGTACCGAAAAAAAATTGAATTTTTTCAATTTTCGAAAAGTAGAATTTTCAACGAACGTGTGCAAAACTACTCCTTTTTTAGTACTCAATTGTCTTGGTTGCCAGACTTGGCAAGGTATTTTTGAAATGTCTATTTACATCCATTTATTTACTTTATTAATTTTGTTGCCCGACTGATATTTCTTGATCAATGTCATAACGTATTTTATTTTATTTTGCCCTGCTACGCTCGTAAATTTTCTCAGTGTTAAATCATTATTCTCATGATTCTACTTTTAGTTTTGATCATGGGTCTCGACATACAACCTGCTACCTTATTACCTGTCGTATGTGGACGTGCAATTGCGCACAGATAACCGATTCCATAGAGTTCTGTTGATTGAAACCAATTATTAAATTGATGGCAACGAACTGCAAATTATCAGACTTTTCTTTTTAAATAATAAGAATTTAACATTCGTTATGTTACTGTTACAATTTATACTGAGTCATTTTATTTTAATAAAGGAGTCTTTTAATTTAAATTACAAATTACAACCGAAATTAAAATGATGTCTTAGACTTCTTAATTCATGCAAAAACTAAACATGTCAAAATTACTTATACGTCACCTTCTTCCCTGTAATCGAACTATTACCGCAATCTCAACTGAAAGAATACCCATGCCGTTTCGTTTGCTACTTACCTTCTATTCGTCTACTAGCGAGAGCGTGATTGTTTCAACCAAGGCCCTACAATTCTATGTCAATGGCCGTCCTTCCCCGTTGCAAATTGAAGCTTGCGCTGGCAACCATGTTGAGGGTGAATTCACGCACCTAAATCAAACACTTCGAAATTTTACAAACTTTTCCGCATTTTCATAGGTCTAAATACGTAGAGTAGAAGATGTATTGAAATACTCAAAAGGTACGCAAAACAAACATTCAAAGAGCTAACATTTATAAATCTTTAACATATCAAACAAAAGTCTTCGACCACGTAGTTTTGGGTACTTGTAATGACACGTTTGAAAGCAAAAAAAAAAAAAAAATAAACGTAATATCCTCTATTAGCTAATATATTACTCTAAAAATGGATTTGTATGTACTCCACCGGGTAGTCTAGTCTGTGATAAGTTCACATCATATTAAAGCCGTTTAAGATATTTTCTTGAAGATATTTTCTTGAAGATATACGATTTTAATAGTTTGAGGGATATTTTTCCTCACAAAACATATTATATATGTCGGGACATTTCTTTAGGAAACTTTTGTAATCATTACTAAAGTGTAATCGTCTAATCCTCATTGTATCTTTTCACTAATTCTGATTATTGTTTCAGTAAAAGTGTACATCACATTAAGCTAAATTTTCTGAATTCTTTACTAAATTATAAACACTAAATAAGTTATTTTTAATATGATTTCATTATATTTCAAATTTGGTGTGGAGAATGTAGTTTGGTATGGAGTAAACGATGATGTGAATCCGTATTAATATATATATACATTCTTGAAGTTCCCACCAGCTTCTAGTAGACAGAAGTCTCGATATTTATGTATTAATTTTTAATTTTGAGACTATAAATACTTCTTTACCTACTTTAGAAAAATCGTAAGTTCTCTCCAAAGAAGTGTTAATTTACTGAGTTAAACTAATGTTCCTTCACGTGAAACTAAATTAATCTATTTCATTCTTATTCACGACGACTAAATTAATTAGTAAAAGTAGCCTGCATATTTAATAGGTTACTACATCAAATAGTTAAATGATGTTCTTGTGAAATTACAGCGTGCAGGCTTTCATCGCACAATTGGCACATCTGTAAGCCGCGCGCTATTCTTCATTTTTCTTCTTGTCGTACAGAAACTCACTCTTCCGCAAAGAAACATACAAACGAGAATGAAAAACCGCCGCCATCCGGCTCAATGCCAACGGTGATTGCCCTCAACATGGCTGCCAGGAAACGATCGAGACATAATGTACTACGTAGTGTCTGAAACGCCTTTATCCTTGAAGCAAATTGAAGCCATGTTTTTTGCAGTCAAAGCCGCGCTCTCTGGGAAACTAAGTATTCTAGCATTATGTTGAGCACTAGTTACTGACGCTAGTTCCGAACGGTTACACACACGTTACACCGCCACTCTTCTCCAATACCTCCTAGTAGTATGATTTAGGTGGCATTGCTCGTATGTTAAAAAATGGCGGTCACTAGTTCGGCGAGCCCTCCACCAAGAGCGCTGAAACTATAGGGACAGCCACTCTATATAGTATATTCTAGCTCGTTGGAAACGATTCAACGCTGCAACGCTCCTCTAGCGCTATGCGCGGGTCTAGTATACTATTCCAATGTCTTTGATTTCAACATTTTCACAGAACCACGGCTTCCAATACCCTTTTCACACCTTGTGCATATAATATCGTCGGGACTGAGTTCCCGTTGCATCTCTAAATGAATAGTGTCATCAAGCATGGAATCTAATAAGTTGTTCGTCGGTCGCCCTAACAACTTGGATGTTGGCATTCCTTGGCTCAAAGGGTCCCACATGCTTACATTTACATCGTAACTATAATGCTTGATGTCTTTTTCCTGTTCAAAATAAAACCAAGGATTTCTGGCTTATCACACATGAGGCCTGCGCTATTCTCTTAAATATCCTTCAGACTATTTAACAACAAAATTTAAAAAAACGATGGCGCCATTTTTTTGAAAATTTTGAACTTGTTCCAGACGCTTCATGTAAAGTACCCCTCTCCTAAGTTAAACTATCAGTTTAAAATTAAAGGGCCGCGACATCAGCGAGATCGATCAAGGATATCAATTTTGGAGAAAATCAGCTGAACAGTTTAGCCACTAGCGTTGTTCACAGACGGACGGACGCGCGACAGAACGAACGCGCCTTTTGCCGTCAATCCATGTTTCGGAATCAAGGACCCACAGAACAGGGATTCTGGCTACACCCCGTATTAGAGAATTTACATCTTACAGCTCCCAGACTTTTAAATTACAAAAAATAATTGTACGACTAATCAGCAAATCCCACCCACGTGATTCTTGTTAGCCTCTCTTTACCAATCTAGGTATTTTACCATTAACTTGTCTTTTTAGATATGAATCAGTGGTTTTTGCCAAAGTGACTTACGTAAGGGTGGGAATATATTTTCAGCAAACGCCGTTGCCTATAACTACAACACTCGACGTAATCATATTCATCAAGTGACAGTATCAACTGCTCACTACAAAAAAATGCACATATAATACATGTACATTATTTTACAACACCTTGTCAGGTGACATTAAACGATTAAATTTGATGCAAAAGTTTTAAGTCCCATGTAAAATCTTTTCTGCTGCACAACTGTTTCTGTACAATAAGAGACTATACCGAGCATCCAAAAGGAAAGTAATATTAATTTTAACAATGACATTTAATGCATTATATGCCATTTGGATTGTATAATTTTAAAGAACCTGTAACAAGTATTGTACTTCAGCTTCTGGGTCAATGATCCCATCTCGATCAGGTTTTCCTCCAGTTTCCCCGATCCTCGAGCAAATGCTGTGACGGCCCCTTGTTTCGCTTCTGGGCATAAATGTAACTTCAAATTAACTTCTCCCCATAGCACGTCAAATAGAGTTTTTAACTTTTTTTGACGTGTATGTATAAATTACATTATTTCATGGATTGTATTTGTGGGTCGAGAACATACCCTAGGGTCAAGGGCAGCGTACTAGCTTCCCGTCGTGCGAGTTTAGGCTCAGTTCCCGGTCGGGACAAAATATATTTGCAGCTTTCCTTAATCGTCTCAGTTTTTGAAGCGGTGTGACGAAGAAAAGCTCAGTTAGGCGTAATTTGCTGTTATGCGTTCATTTTACATTTGGAGACGGAGGAATTAGAGAGCTTGAGCAATGTCGTTAGCTTCCTGTTTCGCTGCCTTCAAATGAATCTCCTGCCCATTGGCATGCGTGTTCCCTCGGCGAACGTTCTCCTACAGTAGGAAGGATTGCGCAAGCCCTGTGCGAACGATGATTTGCATCTTGAAGAGGATGGATTTTTTTTCACTATCTTCCAGTGAGTGATAGCAGCTAATTGTTTCACAGCACGTAGAAATAGTGAATATCCACCTACAGGAAAAACATGAGGCCAGGTTTCGACCCGAACCAGTTGAAAGTTTCCTTGTAAGAGGTATGTTTTGTGCACTGACTCACTAGAAGCAGCGCCTTGTACGCTTTTAAATGTATATTTCGTGTGGTAGTGTGAGTTTGGGGATGAGTTTCGTCTGGATACAGTCCTAAGTATGTAACTGGTATTTTAGTCTGCCATGGCATTTTGAATGATTTATTTCGAAAAGAGAGATGGAGCGCAAACCTTTTAACTTGAAAAGCTTTGATGTGTGTTAAGCAGAGTGCCTCTCAAATACATAAATTGAATGCTATGACTTCTAAGGGTTGATTCTTGAGAAACACCGATTGTGATGTCTGTTGACTCGAGATTTATGCTGGCTTTCAATGTTGATTACTGATGATTGATCATTTTTGAATATTTGATGCATGACGTAGAACCGTTCATTTTGAGTAGTAGTCTTACGTGCCAAAGTCTGTAAAATTATTTCTTTGTGTATAAGGATATTCATCGTGATAAGACTGGAAAAGTTCTTTTACAGTTACTTCCAAGTATTTACGTTCGTATATGTTTGTTATGTAGCATTCATGCATGGAAACCACTATTTTAAAGATTATTGCATATTAATTTTTAATTTTTTATCTTTGCGGCAGAGAAAATATCAATGTTACATAACTATAAACTAATGCCCTCTCCCCCTATATAAATCAGCGTAACGCAGCACTGCCTCAAACCCCCTCTCCCTCTCTTTGGCGTTACGTAATTTATGGACTCCCTCGAAAATTTCTATGAATTTAAACAAAAAATAAAATACGCAACTTGCCTCGCACGAAAAAATTTCATTCGTATGCTAAATTTCAACTTTCTGTAGTAGTTACGTAAATAACTCTGTCCTTGAATTTTATCTGACAATATTTGCCATCTCTGAACTAGCGACATCCGCCTTTTTTTATGACCTTTTCTTTCGGCTTCTTCCCCTCACTCACAGACGGACATTGTTTTTGACGCTCCACCTATTTGTTTCTGCAAAATACGCGTCTCCGCGCCGTGCGAAAACAACACTTACAGAGGGAAGGTAGCAATTAAGACTATAATTACATATGTATAAGTTTACGTATGTCCTACAAAAAGTTTGAGCTGGGAAAGAATAATTACTCTCAAATTTTGTACAATTACTTTCGAGCAGCCGAGAAAAAAACAGAAGGCTTGTAATGTCAAAATGTTTATATAAATCTTCAGTTTCACTACGAGCTTATTGAAATTTCTACATACGACTGTCGAAAGAAATACAAAAGTTTATTCTACACATTTCGTAAAACTACTTCACTATCCCATCCTCTCTATTTCTTAAGGGTTAAAGCAAAATGTAAGTTTCTTAGGGCTGAATTGAAACTTAGGGATCGCGTTACTCACAAATATCTTTCAAGAGATGAAGAAACTTACAAAATTGATGAACGTTTCTAGAACTCGCCATTAAGCCTTGAGTAACCGAAGTGCAAAATTGTTACTGTAAGTTTGCCGGGAGTACGCGACGATGCATTTTTGTACAGCTGCCCGAGGCAACGATGGTAATAGCAATGATGCTCGTAGGGAAACAACATAGCAGAGTAAAGCGGGATCGGGCGAGGCAATGCGACTCGGAGCGATGGCGATGGAGGCGGGGCGATGCGGTACGTAGGAGAGCAGGAGAGAACGGGCAGAGTGGATTGATTGATTGATTGATTGATTGATTGGTGTTTCCGGGGGCGTCAGCGGCTCATCCGTACCGTAAGTGTAGTGCATGTTTTATCGCGGGAGGGGGCGGTGATATTCTTTTGCTGGATGGCAATATCCGGCGCTGACTCCTGTCTAGCAGTTTTCCTCAAGCAGGTATTTCCCACCAGCGGGGCGCCGCCCCAGTCGGGGCAAGGCCTGAATTCCGGAGTGGCCTCCCGGCATGCGAGTATAAGAAAGTGCAAATGTATGTAAGTAAGGGGTGAAGACACGCCAGAGAAGAGGGAGGAGAGATCACGCGCGGTCGGCAGCCCTTTCGTTAGGGTACTGCTCCGGCACTCGTTTGGTGTTGATTGGAGAAGCCACAGAAAACTATCGATCAGAGCAGCCGGCCACTAGAATTATCCTTCAAACAGCGGCTGAATTCGATGTAGCTATCCAGCTGGTGCTGAAAATCCTGCCACTGGCGGGACGCGAACCCTAGGATCTCCCGGTAAGACGGACGACAATAACATCTGATGACAGGCAGGGTGGTATCGGGCTGGGCAAGGCGGAGAGGAGCAGGGAAGAGGGAGGCAATTATGCCAGTAAGTAAATACTGGCAAAAGGCCCAAGAGGCAAACAATTCAAGACCAACATGTGACATTACTCAATTAAATAAAACACACTAACTTAATGAAGCCTCGCACACAATTTAGATGTGGTTAGCCAATTTTCTGTCGTACATGATTATGAAAATACAGAAGTCTCACAGATAAAATTCCACGTATTTAATATTCACCCACTGCAACATATCTTCTATTACTTTGTGAAATTCTCTATTTTCCGTGATATAAATCACTTCTAATACTAATACCCATGTTCTTCTCGAAGATACCGACATTACGAGATCCGTAGATCAGTAGCTATAACTAATTATTTGGAGTAGCCAAATCAAGTAAGGAAAACAAGCCCATTTCTAAAATATAACGTGACGTCATATTAACAAGTGATGCCACTGTTTCAAGTTTCGATTAAACTAAAAATTGTAGTGTTGGATGGTTAGATCCGGCGCCGATCTACAGGACGGGATGAGTGGAATTTCACCTCCAGGCATATCTCCTAGCTGAGCCTGCGACATCCGAGACATCCGAGACTACGTTAATGTCATCTGTGGTAGTGTATTGCATGAAAGTGTGTGCAGATAAGGGGAGAAGATACAACCAGGAAAAGGACGAGAAGATCGGGCGCGATTTGTTGCTTGTGTGTTAGAGTACTGATGGTCAGGAAACACGGAAAACGATCAAATAGAACACCTGGTCGCTTATTCTCTTCTAAACAGAGACTTCATTCTAACTATAAAGGTTAAATCAGTCCTCCTTGCTAATACGCCAGATCCATATCTCATATGTGATGAGTAGATTGAATTGCCAAAAATTGATACTCTTCGTCGTTTAGTTTTGTTAATAATTAAATTCAAACTTTTGACTGTGCACATGTGCTCGTGTAAAATGGGCAAGTGAACAAGTGGCTTCACCTCGCTTTTGGACCTCTTCTCGGAGCCATAAATTCTCGGCTATCCGGGAGACGCCTCCCAGCCAACGACGCGGCGTCTCCCGGATAGCCGAGAATTTATGGATTCGAGCTGCGGGAGCTTACGTGTACAATATTAAATGCAATTTTAATGTTCACAATCGAACGAAACATTTACCAGAACGATTCTCAATGATTAATTAAATGTGAAGACTTGGTTTGTAAACTTCTCTGCGATTGGTCAAGAACCTGTATCATAATGAAATCCATATGAGTAATGAGTATCAGAAAGCAATTGGTTTCAGACATGAAATGTCAGAATTTGTGCTTTGTCTTATTTTTTAAGACAAAGCTACCTTTTCATGAGTCTTATGTTAATGTCAAATTAATTATTAATTATCCACCCCCTTGTAACATTAAACAGTTAAGTTTGTTATTTTTAATTGTTTTCACTTAGTCATAAAGGAATTGATGACATTCAATATCGAAATTTTTCATGAATAAAAAGTGGTTTGATATGAAAAATCTAGACAAAAAGAAACAGAATACTAGAAAATAGAACACTTTACTAGTATTCAGTTTTGCTGTACTTATGGCAAGGAAACTGTATAAAAATGATTTGGTTACGCAAGAGGACGAGGCGCAGGAATGAGCATCGTACAGCTCTCAGACACACATCCTTATTCCAAGTCAGAGGTTCTATAAGAAATGAATTGATGAGGCAGGGAGACCTTAAAGCACTCTTTATTATAGCAAAAAACTTGACGAGAGAGGGAAAGAGATTCCTATCTTGGCTGATTCTTTTTATTTCAAGACTTATTCTCACAGTAGGCAAGGGCGGAGTGAAACTCTCTCGGCTGTCCCATCCTCTCTATTTCTTAAGGGTTAAAGCAAAATGTAAGTTTCTTAGGGCTGAATTTAAACTTAGGGATCGCGTTACTCACAAATATCTTTCAAGAGATGAAGAAACCTACAAAATTGATGAACGTTTCTAGAACTCGCCATTAAGCCTTGAGTAACCGAAGTGCAAAATTGTTACTGTAAGTTTGCCGGGAGTACGCGACGATGCATTTTTGTACAGCTGCCCGAGGCAACGATGGTGATAGCAATGATGCTCGTAGGGAAACAACATAGCAGAGTAAAGCGGGATCGGGCGAGGCAAAGCGACTCGGAGCGATGGCGATGGAGGCGGGGCGATGCGGTACGTAGGAGGGCAGGAGAGAACGGGCAGAGTGGATGGATTGATTGAATGATTGGTGTTTCCGGGTGTGTCAGCGGCTCATTCGTGCCGTAAGTGTAGTGCATGTTTTATTGCGGGCGGGGGGGCGGTGATATTCTTTCGCTGGATGGCGAGATCCGGCGCTGACTACTGTCGGCTAGCAGGGTTTTCTTCAAACAGGTATTTCCCACCAGCGGGTTACCGCCCTAGTCGGGGCACCGCTGCAACCGGGACAAGCTCTAAGTTCATGTCATCTGTGGTAGTATATTGCATGAAAGTGTGTGTTGTGTGTGTGTATGTGTGTATGTGTGTGTATGTGTGTGTGTATGAATGTGTGTATGTGTGTGTGTGTGTGTGTGTGTGTGTGTGTGTGTGTGTGTGTGTGCAGATAAGGGAAGAAGATAGAACCAAGAAGAAGAAGGGAAGATCGGGCGCGATTTGTTGCCTGTGTGTTAGGGTACTGCTCCGACATTCGCCCAGCAATGGTCTGGAGAACACGAAAAACGACCAAATACCAACCTGGTCGCTTATTCTCTTCCAAACAGCGACTTCATTCTATCTAACTATACAGAGTGAATCAGTTCTCATTACTAGTACGCCAGAACCATATCTCATATGTAATGAGTAGATTGGATTGCCAAAATTTGGCACTCTTCGTCGTTTAGTTTTGTTAATAATTAAAGTTAAACTTTGAACTGTGCACATGTAATCGTGTAAAATGAGCTATCGCAAGTAAGCAAGCAGCTTCACCTCGCGTTAGGACCTCTTCTCAGGAAAACTCAATTATTATTGTAATACTCTCCGCTGAGCTCCTGAAGCAAGCACAATTCAAACTGCGCGCGAGGTTGACGCATCACAGTCCGTCACCTGGCGAACAATTCATACGGAGAGATTACCACTTTTTCATTTCCAGCGAGAGCAGCATTTGCGCAGTACAGACTTACAACTTCGTTCTGAATTATCTAGGCGTTTCCTGCGCAAATGCAAGGGAACTAGGGGTTTATGAAAGAAATATAATTTAGTCGAGACTTTTTCCTCGTTTTCAAGTTTACATGCACAAAATTTCATTAAAATCGGAATAAAGCTGTAGATTTGAATACAAATAAACATTCTTTATTATATAAGAGAAAGTGATAATTTAAAGAAATGGCCTAAGGTTTGCACGACAGTATTACATTATGAAACGATGATGTAATGATGATATTACAAGAGTGTAATATTACGAAACGAGGAGTTATTAAGGAACGATCAAGTATAGTAAACTTTGCACGAGTGTATTATTCTTAGTGTTGTACTTTTTCTACGACTTATGGTAACTTTCAGCTAAGGTCACCTTGCGGACAGTTCGCTAGCCTGACGGTGTGGCTTTGGATTACTAGTGACTACCACTATGCTAGTCAAATGGGATCAATATGAAATTACGATCCAATTTATTTTAAATAACATTCCACGTAAAAATACTACTAATAAAAGAAATTAGTACTGACAAGAGTAATATTAAATGCAATTTTAATGTACACAATCGAACGAAACATCTACTAGAACGATTCCCAATGATTAATTAAGTGTAAACTTCTCTGTTATTAGTCAAGAACCTATATCATAATGAAATCCATATGAGTAATGAGTATGATGAAGCAATGTGTGTCATCAAATGTCAGAATGTGCTTTGCCTTATTTTTTAAGACAAACTACCTTTTTATGAGTCTGGTGTTTACTAGATTTAGGCGGATTATTATGAGTAATTGAAGGCATGGGTGTTCCTTTACACATAGTTCTGAGTAAAACGCTTTAAGTTGATTGTTGTTTTTTTTTTTAAAATCAAGGAGCAATAATTTGTAGCATACGTTTTGGCAAGTAAAATAATCTATTGAAAAAGGATTGGAACAGTTCACATTCAATAAAATAAAAATGCAAATTAATTATTAATTATCCACCACCTTGTAACATTAAACAGTTAAGTTAGTTATTTTTAATTGTTTTCACTTAGTCATCATGGAACTGATGACATTCAATATCGACATTTTTAATGAATAAAAAGTGGTTTGATATGAAAAATCTAGACAAAAAGAAACAGAATACTAGAAAATAGAACACTTTACTAGTGTTCAGTTTTGCTGTACTTATGGCAAGGAAATTGTATAAAAACGATTTGGTTACGCAAGAGGACGAGGCGCAGGAATGAGCATCGTACAGCTCTCAGACACTCATCCTTATTCCAAGTCAGAGGTTCTATAAGAAATGAATTGATGAGGCAGGGAGACCTTAAAGCACTCTTTATTATAGCAAAAAACTTGACGAGAGAGGGAAAGAGATTCCTATCTTGGCTGATTCTTTTATTTCAAGACTTATTCTCACAGTAGCAAGGACGGAGTGAAACTCTCTCGGCTGTATTCGGGTTGCAGAGGTGTTGATGGCTGTAGGTGAATGAGAAGAGTAAGAATTCACCGTGTGAGTTGAGCAACCGAAGATATTCACTGCAGGTTCATGGCCACAACGCCGTACACCATACTTCATACCAGCTCACTTAGCGAGGTGGCCAGTACCAATAAATCAAAATGTCCACTCTGAAACACACCACCCGCTCACCCTTCTCGTTGTGGAGCATCCATTGGAGGTAACCTAAAACCTGAGACAAAAATATTAATTTCATTATTTTTGTGGTCATTGTGCTAAAACGACAGTTTTAGAAATACAATTAAACAAACAAATACTATCATAGATGATTGATACTTAGGTGTTATTAAAAGTGATATTTAATTTTCTATACATTCTAGTAAAAAGGCACTGATAATAAAGAGAGACTTCAAACCATATATAAATTCATTTTACTCGGGATAAGAACTAAATAATACAGAAAAATGTATAAAATAAATTGTAGTATTTATTGAAAAAATAACAGAAATATTATACCAATACATGTCATTCTGAACATGTGCGGGTATTTCTCGATTGAGGAAACTAAAAACGCTGATACTCTTGATACAGTTCACGAATAATATGTTGAGAGGCTACAAATTCTAACGCTTATTTGCAGCTCTGTTCTCCCCAACGTCTATGACACATCTATGCGAGCGTAGTCCAGTTTTTGAAGACCTATTGAATGAATCAACGCTGTAGAACACGAAGATCGACAGTTCAAACGTCTCTGAGCGATACCTATTTAACCTCCACATTATAACTTCTTTGTTCCCTTTTTTTTACAAGTCCAACCAAGTTAGAACTCGGAGTTAACAAAACACTTCCTATCTCTCTTTGTTTTCGAGACTTCAATTTTTGAATTAAATCTGGAGATATTTCTTAATAATGCTATTGTTTTCTTTCTTAAGACATGGTGATAGCTGCAACGATTTTGCTTCATTTTTCGCTCTTTCAGCATTCCCCCTAGTTGACCGTCCTTTTACATGCTTCTAGTCTAGAAAAGTAAAAATATTTGAACTTTGCAATTTGCAGAATTTTAAAAGTTTTAAAGAAAATTGGAAGTGCACTAAATTTATAAAAGTACTTTCGAGCAAAAAAAAAGAGAAAAAAAAATAAATATTTGAAGCGATTTTTCGTGAAATATTGAAAATATTAGAAGGACTTTATGTAAAGTACCCGCGAAAATTAAAATGTATTAGTGATCCCCGGAATGGCACAAGTACGTATTAATCTTGACGTATTTACCAAGTTATGTACTCATAAGTTGATAATCTGACGGAGTTAAACATTGGAAATACGTTTATTCATCCATCGATTTAGACATCGCAACTTTTGGGTACAAAACTGTTTGTATTTCCTCGCCACCAGCATCAATCTTAAGCATCTTTGAAACAGCAATAATGTACTCTATTAATATTATTCTGAAGTGCGTCAAAATTACAACGATTTTACAACCAAATATACGTATTTTACAATATAAAATTCGAAATAGTTGAGGTGATGCCATTACTTTTCCTCCTAAACTAAAGAATAGGGAGGAAAACTAAAAATTTAGGCCAGATGGCTGACAAATTTCAGTTTGATCAAGATGTGCGGATTAAATGCAGAATTGCATATCTACGCTGATGTTGCGTTTATCCTCGCCGCAAAAACGTCCGGTGCAATAAAGTTGATTTTTATCTAACCTTTTTAAATTCTAATTGACTATTGTTACGTAAATAATTTGAATATCGCTGCGTTAACTAAATAATATACATTTCTCTCGAGCTCAAATGGCTATTACTAAACATTTTCTTCAGAGTTTCAAACAATGTGAAGAGTTCTCAGTATTGGGACACGGACGAGTGACTGTCTATGAGAGAAAGACGGATTTTGCATATCTGCTTCCCTGTTTATTTTGTTCGCATTTCAAATCCCTGAATCGTAGAATATCAATTATATCACAGCGCTAATAACAGAAATACAATGACATCATATTTGACCCTTCTGGGACATGCGTTTTAAATATGGGATTCACCGCCTCTTACACTTTCGCGTTTTCGAGATTTCCTCAAAAATATATTTTGTTAAACTTTTTTGTTCAAATAAATTAAAGCACCTTTAATCACATGATTAATTTCATCCTTAGAGTGGAACAATGGGCTGATGCTCAAGGAACCATCTTCCATAGTCTAGACTTTAGGAATACAAGTGCTCTGCATGTACGCGGATATCAGGCCAAGGCTCGATTGATTAAATCCAAGTGTCCGTAAATGACTATTCTCATTGGCCCCTTACGTGTAGTGTATATCCCAGAGTGACGGTGATTTTCCCCTGTTGGAACAGCAGATCTGCCATTGACCTTCCCGTCGGCTTGAATGGATTTTTTTATCCAGGTACTCGGAGCCCCCCCCCCCCCGGCGGGTCAATCTCTAGGCATCCGGCTGGTCCACATCCGGCATGTGGGGTAGTGTCAGGTCCCTATAACTCCATATAACGTGGTGGAGACCATTACGGTGGCGCGCTCATCCTGCATCACCTTCTTTACAGGAACTAAAACACGAACCTGCTGCCAACGATACTTTAAACGTTCGTGACTGCTGCGTGAGTTCGCGGGTCGCAAGCAGGACTATAAAGTTACAAAAGATAACGTCTACGTTCGCGCTTTCTTCAGAGGTTTTTTACAAGTAGAGATTATGAATAATTGTACATTTAGAAGGCACTTTTCGTATTTGTCACAAATTAACCAATTTGTAAGTGGGAAAGTTGGGCGAGCCTAACCTGCAGCTGCACCCGGCGACACTAGTGCTTCCTATAGTAGCAACCTCGAGCTTTGTCCCCGATTTTGATGGAGAGTTGCCGGGCCCTGGGTAGTGTAGTGATAGTGTGTGTAAGTGAGAGGACAGGGCAAGGAAGAGGAAGGTAAAACCGCGCGAAAGTGTGTAGCCCGCTTGTTAGGGTACTGCTTTGGCGTTCGCCTGATAATGATCGGATAATCTACAGAAGACTACAGAATAGAGCAGCCGGCGGCTAGAATTCTCCCCAAACAGCGAGTGAATTCGACGTATCTATAGAGCTCAAAATATATAGTCAAAATATATAGTCAAAATTTCGCAGTTGTCGTGGCTTGAACCCTAGAACCTCCTGGACAGAGTCGTTACCAGACACAACTGTAATGCTGCCTCGCCCGGGCAACCTTAGCCGATGCAAGTTTGTATTGGGCTACAGCGCTTCAGGAAGAAGTAGAATAAGCAAAGAAGAAGAAGAAGAAGAAGAAGAAGAAGAAGAAGAAGAAGAAGTAGAATTAGCGAAGAAGAAGAAGAAGAAGAAGAAGAAGTAGAATTAGCGAAGAAGACGAAGAAGAAGTAGAATAAGCGAAGAAGATGAAGAAGTAGAATAAGCGAAGAAGAAGAAGAAGTAGAATAAGCGAAGAAGTAGAATAAGCGAAGAAGACGAAGAAGAAGAAGTAGAATAAGCGAAGAAGACGAAGAAGAAGAAGTATAATAAGCGAAGAAGAAGAAGAAGTAGAATAAGCGAAGAAGAAGAAGAAGTAGAATAAGCGAAGAAGAAGACGAAGTAGTAGTAGAATAAGCGAAGAAGAAGAAGAAGAATAAGCGAAGAAGAAGTAGAATAAGCGAAGAAGAAGAAGAAGAAGTAGAATAAGCGAAGAAGAAGAAGTAGAATAAGCGAAGAAGAAGAAGTAGAATAAGCGAAGAAGAAGAAGAAGTAGAATAAGCGAAGAAGAAGAAGAAGTAGAATAAGCGAAGAAGAAGAAGAAGTAGAATAAGCGAAGAAGAAGAAGTAGAATAAGCGAAGAAGAAGAAGTAGTAGAATAAGCAAAGAAGAAGAAGAAGAAGAAGAAGAAGAAGAAGAAGAAGAAGAAGAAGAAGAAGAAGAAGAAGAAGAAGTAGTAGTAGTAGAATAAGCAAAGAAGAAGAAGAGACAGGCTTGGTGCCGCGTACCGGAGGAAGCTCGGGGTTGACGGTGATGTTCGCCCTCTGCGTCGTGTCTCCCCCGTTCGCTGCGTCGCGAGGGTCGTAGCTCCCCACAGTAGCAGGAAACTTCGTGTTGATGGCATAGTACAGCGCAGTCGGAATGAGCTCAGATGATGGAAATTCTGAAACAAAATTCAAAATAAAGAAAAACTGCGTCTTTGCAGAATACATAAATACTTGCGACTAAATCGGCAAATCAAATTAATTACAGTCGGACTTCCATACATCAATCCTCTACGTATCGAAATTATCTATAATTAGAATTATTTTTCTGACCTTTAACAATTCTGTTTAAAACGTTTCTGTACATCGAACATTATTTTTATATACAGAACTCATTTTATGACTTAACATTTTTTCTATGAAATAAATATGAATAGTACTATAGATTGTGACATACTATACATTGTGTTCGACAACTTCGCAGGGTTTTCGATTGAAAGAAAATGTTCCAGGTGAAGTATTTTAGAGGATTAACAATTCAATGATTTAGTGAGGTACGTAAGCTCTACTAATTTCGTGTTACTATTCATAAATAGTATGTGATACGAATGAATAAAACATTTGTTAATTATTTGTTGAGTTTTCCATTTTACCCATTTTTTCTAAAGTTGTTTGAAATTGATATATGGAGACCTGACTGTGTAAGTACTTTCGAATTATTTTTTTTGCAAACGAATGTAATAATTTATAAATACATTTAACCATAGCTCATTGAACCAACAAATATTTATATACATATTCATTCATTGTATACATACAAAATATTCTCGAAACCAATTTCAAGAAATATTCAACTGATTTAGCATAATCTAAATATGTAAGATTTCGAAAAAATAATGAACTTTGGCTCAGGATGCAATGAAAGACTTCAGTGAGAAAGGAGGGAGAAATGGGATCTGCGGTAGCTCATAAGATGAAGAACAACAGTATTGCCTTGATCTGCATTTCGAAAGGAGGGGAAGGGGGAAGGAGACAGGTATGGAATAAATCGAAATGGAAAATTTTATTTTCCTCTACACGTACCTCCGCAATAAGCACTTAAAAGTTAGTTTGAAATGCTATCTAGGCAAAAAAAATAGCAGTGCAAAAGCATAGGAATACTTCAGAAATTTATAAATTGTTCATTATTTACAAAAGAAATGAATATATTTGTTCAGAAAGAAAAATTAACCGAGAAATAAAAACGCATTTAAATTGTGTAAATTGGGCGCTTTTTTATTTCTTTTCGGAATATCGGAAATGCAATGACAGAATTTCGGAATATCCCAGTAGTGTATGAGACAAAATATGCTTAAAATTGTCTTAAGTGCTTATTTGTGAAGTTTCGACGTATCCTCCCCGGACAGCTGTACATAATACATTCCTGCCTCCAAAAATGTTTTACATTTTTAAAAATTAAAAAAGTTAAAAAAAGATTAAAGATTAAAAAGTTTCTTTGCACGTCTTTACTTCAGTTCGATTGCAAGCAACTCGAGCACCTAAGCCATGCAATGGATTTTCCTTACAAGGAATATTCTCCGATGGATACTGGCCCGACTCAAGACCCTGCGAATTTGAAAAGAATCTTTTAATCTTTTAACTGTGGTCTTTGATTAATTACTCGAAATGACCGGAGAGATGTATTACATTTAATATAATCTGATTCCTCCAAATATTACTATGTTTAAAAAATAGGAGAAAAGGTTCTTTGATCGTATAACTTCAATTCCATAAAAAACATATGCGTGCGAACGAGTGAGAAAGAGTTTGTCAGGCGGGATATTTTTATTCGGAATATATACTAATTAATTTGACCAATGTTTGCGAACATGTCAACTGCGATAGAGATTAGTCCCGTTAGTTTAGTTATAGTCTCCCGTTATTTTTTTACGTCAAGAGGTGCCAGTGTTTTCCCCAATGCGTGGTGAGATTCGGCGTCGACCTACAGGGAATTTCAGCCTCCAGGTACCTCCCCCAGCGTGGCACAGCCCCAGCCACGACAAGCTCGAAAATCCCGACTGGTCCCCTGCCATCTATGGTAGTATAGTGCATGTTAGGGTATGCATAAGCGGAGAGGATATGACAAGCAACGCAAAGGAAAGATCACTGGTCCATGGCTCGCTTGTTAGGTCACTCTGGCAGTCGCCGGCTATTAATTGTATAAAGTAAGAAAAACTACCGATCAGAGCAGTCGGCTTCTAGAAATCTCCTCCAGGTGGCTGAATGCGGTAGAATTATATAGCTAGCGTTGAAAATTTGCCTCAGTCAGGACTCGAATTTTAGAACATTCCGGCCAGAGTCTCTGTAGAGGCAGCCGCTATAAACTCAACCGAGAGTTACACTTTATTGCTCAATCATCTTCCCCAAAACTGTCTCACTTCTGCATTCGGATAATGATAATGATACATGCAACCAACTTTGAATGTGAATGCTCTTTTTTGTTTGTTTTTTAGATATCATGATTCAAGTCAAAATTCACTGTATATTTTCGAGTTCAGACCTGTGATTTCTGTAAAAGCAACGAACACTTTTAGAGTACACGTTTTATTGTTTACGCTAATGTGTTGTGGACCGTATAGTCATGGAATGTTTTATTTCTGAACCATATTTATGGGACATTTTTGAAGTGGTTTAATTTTACAGCTTGACGTTTTCCATTGGCCTTTGTATCAAAAACTGGTGTTTGAAATATTTTGACCACAAGCTTTTATAAAAAGTAAGAAGTGTTTATTAAACGAGCGTTATGAGTTACATGGTAATACTGTTATTTTTATTATAACTTACAAGTTTTGTTTCTTGATGGAGTGTTTTAACATCTTCAAGGGATGCGGATTTCGACTGTACCCACTACGTCCCTCATGGGGACACATATTAGCCATTTACACTAGACACACATGCGGGCTCTGTTCTACATTCAGGCTACGTTCTGTGATCTTCATTCATTCAGGCTACGATCTGTGATCTTCATTCATTCAGGCTACGATCTGTGATCTTCATTCATTCAGGCTACGATCTGTGATCTTCATTCATTCAGGCTACGATCTGTGATCTTCATTCATTCAGGCTACGTTCTGTGATCTTTATTCATTCAGGGCTACGTTCTGTGATCTTCATTCATTCAGGCTACGATCTGTGATCAGAAGATTCACAAGGCCTTCCGCGACAACACACAAACATGAAAGACAGGGGACAAACAACCACGCCCACGACGGGACTAGATCCCGCGACTCTTCAGACCGAGCCGCTGAGTCGGCACACGCTCGAGTCACCTCGGCCATCCAAGTCGACTTTAATACGACTTTATTACGTAGTACGTGATTAAAATAAAACCATAAATGAACAATATCTGATAAATCGAAAACTTACTTGCGTAAAAGGTCGTCGTCACATTCACTTCTTGTTCCACTAATACTGGGCATGGCACTTGTTTGCAAGTTCCCATTTCGACCCTCTTCACTTCGTACGTTGAAGCTGCAAATATAGTTCACATTTAAATATAACCAACTGCGTTTACTGTTTTTGAAAGTCATATTATGTATAAACAGAGACATTATAAAAATGTATACGACTTGAACATTATAGAACGAAAGGTTTTAAATATGTTTAGTTTCTATCATTTTAATTGTTATAAGTTTTCATATTGAACAGGTTTATGGAAAGGAGTCATTAAGAGGGAGAAGGGTAAGAAATAAATTTTAATCAACTGACAGCAGAGATGTAAATATCTTTAAAGCTATTAGAAACAGAAATATTAGGCACTATAAACTATAATTAGATAATTAACTTTCGGTTGAGCTTATAACTTTCTAGTACATAGATTTATATAGAGTATACGAGTGTATTATGGAGGATTTAATTAATAAACGTATTATCGAGAAATGTAAGTAATTTTGCAGAAACTCGACTTCAAGATGTTAAAGGATACACCGTTTTGGGGTTCCATTAAACCATAAGTATTTTTCTTTACATGTCTGTCCATCCGTTTGTGCGTCAGTCTGTCCGTCCGACCGTGTGTCTGTTCGACTAACCATCTATCCATCTGTCCGTCTGTGAACAACACTAGCGCCTAAATTATTCGTATGATTTTTCCAAAAATTATTCTCTCCGATCGATCTGGACCAACTCGAAGCTCAGCGATATTGTGACCGCCAGCCTGGCTAGGCTGGTGCGACTCACATTCACGCCAGTGAAACTGTTTAAATTCGCGCTTAATAATTCGTGAATAATAAAAGCGGGCCACCGAAAGTCCAGATCCTAGCGACGATTGTAGGAGAGATCGACTGCCCTAGTTGCTCGGGCTAGTAAAAGCGGAGAAGTTATTTCGATTTTTTAACGTGGCGTATGACATAAATCAGCTGTTGACCGTGTCATCCAATCGGGAGCTTGAACGTTGCAGTGACGTCACCGTGACGTTAAAACTCCTGATTGAATGGCACCGTAGCAGCTGATTTACGTCAAGCGCGACGTTTAAAAAAGTCGAAGTATAGGGGAAGTGAGTGCAGTTCACGGAAAATTCGTCCTCATTTCTTTCCGACGTCTGCCACTGAGAGGGCCCTGGAGTTGACGTTCAAACAGTTACGTTACAAATAGTGGAATAGGAGGTACTGCGGACGTACGATGACGAGAAATGCTCTACAAGAGGTATCATAGAGGTACATTGGAGTAAATTATTAATGTATGCAAATTCATTACCATAAAATGCATCACCATAATGTAAATAAGTGACAGTGCAAACACCCGGATACTCGATTCATGGCTGGAGTATATTGAGTATATTTACATACGCTGCGGGTATTAGAAGCCAATTTGGAGACGAGCCATTGCAGTAATTCAACGAAATCCAAGGCGTTGAACTCCTGGGCGGGTTGATTACTGTATTACTGTAAGAGAGCACGACCACTAGGAAGTGATGCGGGAATAGTATAACCAACCGTCTCCCAAGTAAAGTCGACGCAATTTCACAGATTTAGGAAAAGAAATAACTAGAAAGTGAGTTATTATATTAATATTATTATAATGACCCATGTGAAATTGATGTGGACAAAACGTATAAATCGCTTGAGTGAACATTAACACAAAGGAGCATTCATTGTATGTAAATAGGTCTCTGGTTTTCATTGTAAATTAACGGGACAATATGTAGTAAACAAATTTTTAAAAAATTGAATAATTTGTTGAAACTGTGAAATATTTTTAATATTGTAAGTGAAATTCTAAATTGCAACTGATGTAAAATAATTTAAATTTGAATGAGAACATTAATTTAAGCAATTATTCTTTGGTTTAATGTTGGCTAACAAGGCCATTTAAGTAAGAAAGGATTTTCTTGACACTGAAATAGAAGTAACCAGAGTAAGCATAAATTATTACAAAGGTAATGTTTAAATGAAATTTTGTATCTACGAGTCATATATAAAGAAAGCACATGTAAGTGAGAAAACTTTTGTTACAAGGATGCAACCTGAAAAAGAGTATAATATAAATCTGAGATATTGTTAAAACCAGTAGAGACTTTGAAGTGTAATTGATGGGCACGAAGGTAGTTCTACTCAATATTTACTATTTATCTCATAAATGGTAGGATATTGGTTTCTTTTTGTTGTGTTCAATGTTATTGTTTTTATGTTTTGGAAATACAAATACTATTCATAAAATACAAGTGTTCAATGTTCACAATCTAGTAACGATACCTTACGCCCCGAGCCCATAAAGGAATCGTGTAATTTTAAGGTTGTAGAATTGCAGAGCAGTCAAGATAAATTTGCCCCTACCTTCTACTAGTATTAATAAACAACTGTCACTGCTCAGTCAGGGGAGAATTGATGCGCCCCCCTCCCCGATCGGAGGAAATAATAATAGCGAGAGAGTGATGGTTGCAATTCTGAAAATAATTCATTCAATTTTGAGGGTTCTTTGTAAGACATTTTCAAAATTTTCTTAAAAATGTCTCCAAATTTTATCTTCAAATATCGTATAAGAATAGAATGGAATAGTGAAATACACACCGTAAAATCTCTTGCCACAGTTGACTTCAAAAAATATTACAAGTTGAACGTTTTGAACCCTCGCCTACAACTACGAGTACATTTTTGAAGATAGTGCTTTATCTTCATATATATTTTTCTCCGCACTAGTTATTTAACTAAGGTCATTTATATTTTTGGAAATAATAATAGTTGTCGCATAATTTTGAGTGAAATTCAGGCAATATTGAAAAGAAAATTTCTTCAACAACAGCTCCAATTTCTTAACCTTTGTGTATGAAAAGAAAAACTTGAAAAAATTTTGAAAAAAGTGCATGATTTTACATATTTTGGGAGTCTTTGTAATGCATAATATTTAGAGCATATTGTTAGAATTATACATATTTTGCTATTTTCACAGGAAAATGTCTAAAATATGTAATTATTAATTAATTTATTGATGTAGTTACATTAGATACAAGTAATAACATAAATAACAAGTATAATAAATAAGAAGTTAATAACAATAGTTACTTTTCATTAAGAAACGATTATATTTTTTGTAAGATATTAAAATTTCGGCCTGAATATTTTCCCAAGATGAAAAAGCTTCTTCAAACAGACTGATCGGCAAAATCTTGTTGGTCAGACGTAGACGAAACATAGTCACTCGAAGAAATTATTATTATTATTATTATTATTATTATTATTATTATTATTATTATTATTATTATTATTATTATAGCCTGTTACAAGGACAAGGGCCTCCGATTGTTGGGTGTGTTACATAATGGTAGAATTCTCGAGCACTCAATTCGGGAACGTCCTTCTACATACGCTATTTACACACGAAAATAAGGAAATATAAACGATATTTACTCACACAATAAGTAACATTTCACTTTGTCATTGTCAATTTTAACACTGTTGACTTTGATTTCACTATTTAAATCGAATTAGCTAACACTTCATCTTACTACTTTCTGCATTGGCACTTATTAAGTTGGTGAGAAATTTAATAATCTAGTGTAGTCCGTTCATTGTGTTGGATTTAGGCATGGTCTTCCACTTCTGACCTCGGATCCTTTGCCACCACTGATCCTTTGCCGAGGTAGACCATTGGCAGCCAAACAGCATCTTCAGTTCGTCCTGCCACCTCTCCTTCTGCCTACCGACGTTTCTCTTTCCAAGTCTTGGATCCTAAGCGGTAATTCGGTGAGTCCAGCGGGTATGAGGAAGTCGCATGATGTGACCAGCCCGACGCCATTTCAGTGTCAAACTGGTTTAAACGTCATTGATTTGTGTTACCTTTCTTATGTCTTCATTTCTTATTCTACTTGCCGAGGTAATGTTTAAAATTCTTCTTACCATTTTTCGGAGGCAGGCATTAATGGCATTTGTTTCTTTTTGTGTGAGTGCCCATGTTTGCGAGCCGTATGTGAGCGCCGGAAGTACACAAGTATTTGTGATTTCTCTCTTTATTCACAAGCTGTAAGATTTGTTCAAAAAAATAAATTTTAATCTCCAAAACGTTGATCATGCTGCGGAATAATACATATATATTTCTTCCACATCAATTTTTTGTCTATCAACATTCATTTTATCATTTATGCTATTTGTCATGATCTTTAATTTCAGGTAATTATTTTTGCAGCACTTTGTTGAAAATGATTGTTAATGGCAGTGTTAGTTCTTTAATTTTAAATTTCGGATATTCATTTATCATACCATCTTCTCCGGGACATGAAGCAGAAATGACTGGAAGAAATAGCAAACTTGAAATATGCGCCAATAACGTGTTGGCGTGAACGTTGTTTTCCAAGTACAAATCAATTTTGAAAAACAACAAAGAATCGTTTCTGTTTTCAAATCTCAAAATGGCTGTTATACTGTAATGGAAAAAATTAAGAGACTTTCAGCCACATTTCAAGTCCAAAATTCAGGTGCGTTTTGTCATAATCTCTGTTTTTGTAGACTACTTAGATTTTCAGTGATAAATATAACGAATGATAATTTCATAATTTTTATGAGGTTTTGTATAGTACATATTTTCGGCTACGTTACTGCATATCTATCTATTTTCAATATTATAATTGCATACATATTTTACATTTTTTAATGCATAACTATCCGAGCCCTAGTCATTAGAATTTTTCTCTTGATATCTTTAAAGTTGAACCATTGTACAGAAGTCATGGTGAGAGGCTAGAATGCACATTGGCCTTCAGTCCACGAGGCGCCATTACGCATTGAAATACTCGAATTTGCCGGAGGACTTTTGCCGAGGACGAAATCGACTAGGGAGGGGAGAGTCCAAGAGGAAATGACCTTGCGGCACCACTTGCACTTTGCCTGGAAGCATAACAAGATATAACTACGTATATTCTACGAGTTATTAAGTAGTAGTAGTAGTTTTATTAATTAAATTACTCATAATATAAAATTTTAAGTAATATTCTTATTTCTGTGAAAAGTTTGTGATATAACCTACAGTATCTACTGAATCCGCAGAATCATTAACCTACAGAATACACAACTGCATGTGAAATGAATCTAATTATTTCATATTCTAGACGATTAAATTGCATGGGTGTAACTCTCATTTCGGTAATAAAGGTAAATAATATTGGAAAGAGTTGGGTTATGCTTGCCCGATCCTGTATTTTCGCTTGGAAAACTTTCAGTAGCTATCTCGAGAGTAAAAAGCTTTTGTAATATTTTTGTGACTATTAAGGAAAGTGAAAAGCCAACTGCAAGGAAGATTGTATAATTACTTGAAATGCCGTTTTTAAAGAAGTGTTGTGAATTGCTCCAAGAACATGTCTTTAATACTGAATAAACCTTTATTCAATATTTCCTTCAAACATCAATTTCATTGTTATTTTTTTTATTTTAAATTCTTTAAGTACATTAGAAGTTGCCTTTTAAAAGTTTTTGAACAAATAAACAGGTTTCGTTAACAACTTCCCCTCTTAATATGGAAAATAAGATAGGAAAGAGGGTGGAATTTAAGAAGCGACATTTCTCTCACAGCTACGCTAGTTCGAAAATAAAACATCGAAAAAAAATGTGTCTGTAGGAAAAGTGTCTGTAGAACTTATCACCCCTTCTGCTCATAGAACTTTAAAGAATTAATATTGGACAAACGGCTTGTAGCAGAAAAAAAAATGCTGAACAAAACCATACAAAATTGTTTTCCAAGTAGTAGCATGTGCTCTGCTCAAGAACAACAACAACAACAACAACAAATAAAATACTCTCATGTAACAAGGAAATGAATATAATTTAGAGTAAAGTCTTTCGAGTACTGCAATATTTTAGAATAGAACAAGAGTTCTCTTCGCCTCAACAATATTAAAAACTGGTGGTGCTGAAACAGTACATACTTATTTGCCACTAGTAATAGTTATGTAATTTTATTTACACCCCTATTTCTCTTCGAATTATTTTTTGTAAAACTCATTTGAAATCGTAGAACATTTAGTGCGAAAAATAAGCAATATGCGAGAAAGTAAAATAATTAAAAGTTAATAAATAATACGATACTGAAAGGATTGGCAAACAAATGAAAATATATCTAAAAATTAGTATTTAAGATTATTATTAAATCTAGTAATTATTAAACATTATGGATTCGTAATATTCTACAAATACATAAAAGTAGTAGTTTTTTATTACCGCGAACGCAAAAAGCAGCCATTATCGCTTTTATTATGTGTGCGGTATTACAACTACGGGTAACAGAAACAATGACTGCTCATCTATTCGTTTTTACACTTAACACAATTAAAGAAGCAATTTAAAATGAAATAACATCAATATAATAATAATAATAATAAAATATAAAATAATATACAAATACAAACTTACGTAGCATCCAACTGCTTCAAAACACCTCTAAAATTACGATCAAGAAGCGCAGGATTTTCAGAGCGGGTGACTGACTTAGACACCGAATTACTTCAAAAATACTCATATTATCGAAAACTGCAACATGACCTAATTTAAACATCTATATTTCATGAACACATTTCAGTAAAAAAGTATCTTCATAATAGTAGTTGTAGGAGGACGCCGAAATAATTTTGAATTTTTTCAATTGTTGAAAAATGAAAATTTTCAACGAACATGAGACCTGCACGACTTTCTTAAACGTTCTTCGGACTATCCACTAACAAAATTTCCTCAAAAACTATTGAGCCATTTTTGAAAAAAAATTGTTTAAACAAAAATTAAAAATTGTCTATTTCATGCAAAATAGAATTTTTTGGAAAATAGAGTATTCAACCAACATGAGACCTGCCCATTCGCGGAAACGTCCTTCAGATAAACCTTCAGTCGTTCACCAACAAAATTAATCAAAATCTGTGGCACCATTTTTTTGAAAATAACCCACGAGCTTCAAGTAAAGTGTGCCCCCCTCAAAAAATATCGGTTTCAAAATCAAGGGGCCATGACATCAGCCAGATCGGTTAGGGAATGTCAATTTTGATGAAAACTGGCTGAACAGTTTAGCCATTGTACAGTTTAGTTGTTCACAGACACGCGTTTTTTGCCATCATTCGATTTTTCGGTATGAAGGACCCACAAAACAGGGATTTGGGCTACACCACGTGTGACAGGATTTTTTTTCTCAATTTAGCAACAGGATTTATCCATTTTTTTCGTTACTAGGGTTATAAGAGTTTTTCTACCGAAAATTCGCAATTTTTTTCGTGCAGCATTAAATAACTTTCTCTTTTTTAAGTAGTTTCTTCTTAAGCGCGAGAAAGCAAAAATTCTGTCCCCTAACGTAACATTACTTACGCCAACACTAATTTGCTATTCTGTGAATATTCGCAGACAGCATGTTCCATGTCATATGACGTCAGCTGTGAAGTAAGTATTGACGCACTGAGTATGAGAATTAATTGGTACGTGCGGTAGGGAAATAGGCGAAATAACACAATCAAATATTTAATTATATAATTTTTCAGTCAAAATCTATACTGTTTCATTGTTTTGTAATTTTCTCGAGTTCTTGGGTATCCAACAAAACCGGTGAAATCGCTTACATGATCGATAGATTCATAATTTTCTTTCAACGTCTGTGGAATTTGGAAATTAGTATTATAGATTATTTTCTTCAAACTATAAAATGTATAGAAAATGAACATTATTCCAAGAAGTTTCCATTTTTTAAATTAATGATAAAATAAATCATACGTGACTTTAATTTTTGTTGAATTCAGTGGGTTTGAGAATATTATTTATCAGCAGAAAGAAACATTCGTAACAAAACAAATCTTAAAAGATATTAGTAAAAAAATTGGACTAGTTTAATGTTAGAAAATTTAAAAACACATTTCGCACTAATTCTGAAAATAATCGTCAGAGACATCTATCACAGTTATTGAACAAAGGCGATTTGTTGGCGAGCGTTGTTATTGTGGTGTAACGATTTTGCGTATCGAATTGTTATTCCCAAGATCGCGGTATCAAACTCAAAGGTGTGCATTCTTAAGATCGAAAAAATCCTTCGAACACCTTACTTTCGGATGTTGACTGAAGCCTGCTGTCTCATGTTGAAGATTTACTTCTTGCAATCTTGATCTTCTAGTTAACAGAAGTTTCTGAGTTAAATTTAGATCGCCTGTTCAGACATCCGAGTGGTACGTCTTTTCTCTACTAATGGCGAAATTTGCATATTCATGCGGAAGAGCAAGTCTGATGAGCCCGGCCTCGTCACGTAAAATTGAATCTTAAGTGATTATCTATTCAAATGTATGTTGCGAAAATGTAATATAATTTGTACTCAATGTTTTTAAATAGATTTTATATCTATGTAAATCTATTTATAGGTAAAACTGAAGCCAAGTTAGCAAATATACGTTCTTTGCCAAGTAAAGAAATATTTTTTCAATTTTTTTAACAACAGACAAGGAATTGACGAACAAACTGTTATTTTCGTGCTTAGAATAGTACGTTTGGTCGATATTTGTCAAAATTTGACCCTTTCGCATTACCAAGGAAACATTTCTTTACCTAGTAGGTATTAACAGCATACTAATTAAAATATCACTGGAAAAGCAAATGCACCCATTGTTTCGGCTAGCTTAACGCGACCTACGAAAATGTTACGCTCAACAGGGTTGTGGCAACCCTTCTGCAAGTGATGTGCCGCACAAGGAAGGTATTTGTGAAAAGGTGGCTTAAATTTAGGCGTATTTTTAATATTGCATTATTTTTACATTTTGTATTTTAAACCAATGAGTAAGTTTGAAAATTTTCACAAATATACAAACTCAGTTTTAATACTAAATTATGAAAAAATAAATATATTAAGTATAGGTAATACAATATTTTTTTGAGATTTCATTAATTTCGAATCGGTTACTGGGTATAATGTATAACATCGGTTACTTTTATTACTCATGCGACTACTGTGAAGTCGCCGATTGTCTTCAGTCAAAAGTCTGTACAAGCAAAAAAGAATCAATATAACAAAATTCAAGAATAAGGGCGGCCAACTAAAATTTGCACATGGTTGCCAATTACCTTGGTGCGGGTATTATGCCGAAATAAACGATGCTTCCGAAAGGAGGCTAAATGATGGCACATAAAATAGTAGTAATATTCCAACTACTTGTACATAAAATTTTTGAAATTTTTCTTGTATATACTTTTGTGTCAATACTATTATCTGTGAAGTGTTTTTAGTGGTTGTTGGACATTGAATCGTGTCAGAATTTGGAAAACAATTGGTTGGTTTAAACTTGGGGAACCAACCTAGGTTTTCACTCCAAGAGTATCGGACGGCCTTGTGCCTTAATGGGATCTATATAGCCTATAATAATATTAATAATAATAGTAATAATAGTAATAGTAGTAATAATAGTAATAATAGTAATAGTAGTAATAGTAGTAATAGTAGTAATAATAGTAATAGTAGTAATAATAGCAATAGTAGTAATAGTAGTAATAATAGTAATAATAGGATTATTGATAATAATATTCCTTACAGCAGTCCGTGAAAGACAGGCTGGCGAAGGCAGGGCTGGCGACCGCTAGAGCGGCCACCAGCGCCATCAGTATCTCGCTTTTCTGCATCGGCGTAGACAGCGGCGGCGGTAGCGGTAGCGAGGTGCGATCTCGCACTGACAAATGAAGGAGCTGGCGAACTTTTTATCGCGGCGCGCGCGCGCTCGCGCCCGCCTTATCGCCACGCCCGCGTCGGCGCCGGCGCTGGAGAGCGAATCTCTGCAGAAACGCGCCTCCGCGCACGTTTCGCGAAAGCCGGCGGATCACTCCAGATTACTGCGCAGATCCATCCAGTGCTATCGCCCGCGCGACACGGTTAGCGTATCGGCGGATCACGATCACGATCGTTGAAGATGTCAGTCCGAGATTAGTTCTTCTTAATGCACCTCACCGGCCGAATGGGATGACAGTGACAATGTTATCGAGGTTGATATATTTAGTTCAAGTACATTGTTGAGAAGAGACTTATTATTAACAATTTTTGTGCCATTGTGGTGATTTTCAAATGCCCTATTTGTATGTATTATCTACTAAGTGACATTAACTGAGGGTGTATGTCCTAGTTATAGCTGTCCATGTGGAAACTTTTCTGACTCACAAAATGCCAGACGGATAATGCTTTCGAAATCTTCCCTCCCACTTCAATTGCAGTTCGAGAGACAGCGGCACAAAAGCATGGGATATTCCGCTAGATTTCATCATTCTGGAACTGAGAGATAAATTAACTAATGGTGCTACAATTGCCCATAATTCGTCGCGTTATTTCGCCGGACTGAGACTCGGGCGGACTGAGACTCGGGCGGTCTGAGACTCGGGCGGTCTGAGACTCGGGCGGTCTGAGACTCGGGCGGACTGAGACTCGGGCGGACTGAGACTCGGGCGGACTGAGACTCGGGCGGACTGAGACTCGGGCGGACTGAGACTCGGGCGGACTGAGACTCGGGCGGACTGAGACTCGGGCGGACTGAGACTCGGGCGGACACACAGACAGACTTTTGCCGTCAACCGCACTTTCAATATCAAGGATCAAAAATAAAGGATTCTGACTACACAACGTTTTAGAGAAAGTAATTTACTACATTAGGAATAAGATTTACCCACTCTTTCGTTACTGGGGATCGGCAATAAGAGCCTTTCGGTTGAAAATTTACAATATTCGTGCACGATTGCAATACTTTCTCTTCCTACGAAGTTAGGGCGAAAAAAGGAAACAGTATTGGGCTGACGGAGTTAAAGCGACATGCGCTGAAGACCCTGACTTTACTAAATATAATTTTTTATGATGCCACATGTGAGTCATTTAGTGTTTATTGGATAAATTACAATTAACGTAAAGAAATATGACCTGCTTCTATTCAAAGGCCCATTGAAATTCTGTTGGGAGTCGAAATAAAATAATGATTATGTGATGTAATAATTGGCAAATCAACGGAAAATTAATTTTATCATTTATTTGCTACCAGCCACATGTCTCCGAGGAGCTCAGTCCACGCCCAATAGCCAAACTTGCGCGTGCAGGTGGTGATGCCGGAAAGATGACTCGGGGACTAAATGTAATTGATTTCGATATCGATAAGTGGCATCTAGAGATTTCGACTGAATATTTCAAATATGATAAAGCTTCTAAAAAGAGACTCAAAATAAAAACGTTAAATTACAAACATTTCATATTCTACTTTCTACACTAAAAGAACATGAACTGATCAGTAAAATAGTACAAAATTTTCAGGCAAAATATTTTACATACATGCACTGAACATAATATTATATACTAGAACATTTATACACAAGATCTTCAGTGACTTTCTGCTTCAATTAGGAAACAATTAAATGTAAAATACGAAGTTGCTTTATAGCTGTCGCAGATTCTCCTCTCTGTCTCTACGCATCGGTGTTTGTCCGTAGATTATCTTGCACGTATCTTGCCATCATAGCCTTTTGCACTTCCTGTTTCCATGAAAGTCTGCGTCTTCCTCTACTCTGTATTTCTACCAACATCCATTGCAGGATTCATTTTGGCCATCTTTCATCTGGTATGCGTTTAACACGACCATACCAGACGATTTGTTTTTCTATATTTCATCACGGATATGTTTTTTATTCCGCTTCTTTCTTACGGCTTCGTACTTGATTCTGTCACGTCTGTTGTAACAGCAACTTCTACGCCAGTAGTCCTCTTCAAGGGTCAGTAGCTTCCCTCTTGTTTTCTTATCACTCTCATACTTCTTAACCGTACGTTGTAACTCTCTTGACTAGTGAGGAGTGAAGACGTCTTTTAGTAGTGTTAGTAATGGTTTTATTCCATAAGACAGAGTGTACATTTTGTGTCATATTTCTCCCCAAGCTTATTTGCCCATCTATTTCTTCTTAGCTATTTCCATTTTGTTAAAAATTACACACAAATATTTATATTCGCTTACTCCTACCATTCGTCTTCCGTTTTCCAGAAAATCATATTCTACCTCATTGTTTCCAACTGACAGATAATCATAGTTGTCCCTTATTAATGTAAAGTCATGTTTTTAAAACGTATTCGTTGAGTTTACCTATCATGAAGCTCAAATCGTCAGCATCTTCTGCACTGACTACATGGTCTTCGGCAAATATAATGTATATAATGCATGTATATAATGCATCCGATAGTCATTCCCTTTATTCCGCGTTGTTTCTCCCACTGCTGAAAAATTGATGTAAATATATTTTAAATAGCGTTGGGGGAAGACAGCAACCCTGTCGAAGACTTTCAATGACTGGGAATGGTTCCGAGAATCTACTGTAAATCTTAATCTGAGAGGTGTTGTTCTTACACAGATTTTGTGTGCCCATTTTTATCGCTCTCATCTAATCAATAAGGACCCTACATGTATAAGCATAAATGAAGTAAAGAAATTATGATATATATATATATATATATATATATATATATATATATATATATATATATATATATATATTTTAATATACGAGAAGAATGCAAAGGTGAAAGAAAAAATCTGAGAATGAAATAAATCAGTCGGGTAGAAAGTTGCCACCATCAAAGGAAAATATTGTTAACTAGTGCTGCTACAGAATGGCACAGACTTTCCCGTTTTAGTTTTCTATTTCCTTTGGTCTCGGCTAGATACTCGGACTTGCCACATACTCGTGCCAGCTGCCCAAAGTACATTTTTCTGATATTTTCTTAATTTAATTGTTTCCTAATTGTAGAGCGGAAATCTTCTTTTAAGATTATTAAAGGACAGTGAAACTTCTTACAAAATGGCAATTTGCTTTGAAAAATTTGCAGCCGTTTTTAAGAAAGCTTTTAAGCGCTACTGTAAATTCGAAATTTGAAGCTCGTTATCATAAAAAATTTTTGAATTTTCGAAAAACATCATTTCAAGTTTTTTTAAGTATCTTAAATCACGAATGCAATAGTGTTTACAAATTGCTGGAAATGTGCATATCAAGGGAGTGAGAGATATTTCAAAAACTTTATATTTGTGTAATTAAAAAAAACTTTGTCATATTAAAAGAGTGGAATTAGCACTATCCGTTCAAATAGTTTGAAAAAAAACAACATTTGGGGCCGTTTTCGAAAGAATGGCGTTTGAGCGCTTCTGAAATTGCGGAGTTTTGAACTAGTTTTCACAGAAACTGGTAGAAGTTTCGAGAAACTTTATATGACGTTATTTAAAGCACATGCACTCATAAATACAGTAATGCGAACAAATTGCCGCTAATATAAACATGAGACAAAAGTAAAAAAAAATACAAGTTTGTAATTTTTGAAAATACAAAAGGAGAGAGCAATGTGGCGTTTGTGCCATCCTATAGAGGACATTTAGCACAATCTCTACCAAAAGTTCGAAGAAACAATTTGGAGCCGTTTTTGAGTAAATCTTGCTTTGAAAATTTTTAAAACTGCCCAAATTGCACGCAATATTTCGCGAAAACTATTTGTAGTTTCAAAAAAATGTACACGACCTGAATGAAAAACATCAGTATGGATAACAAATTTTATTTCAAAGAAAAATCTCTATCTTCAATTTTGTAGTTGAAGCAAAACACCGAAAAAATCGTACTTGTGAAATTTTAAAAAATTCAGAGTATACCGTGAAAATCGGATCTACGCCAAATTTATAAGTGTATGTTACTCTATATTTCAAGAAATTTAAAGAACAAATTTGGAGCCGTTATTAAGAAATGTTTGAAATGTCCGGAGGGCTTCATGTAAAGTACCCCCAAATTTTGAAGACTGTTTTTCAAAATCCCAAAGTTTGGACTCTAACCAGATGAACAGAGGTTTCTTCAATTTGGAAAAAATCTTGCATATGGTTTAGGGGCTAGTAGTGTTCACAGACAATGTTTTTTTTTTCAAAAAAGTCCGTCCAACATTTTTTCGGTATATGAAAAAAAAATGGTCAAAATATTGGCAACATTGCATAATGTTTGGAATCGCCTGAACAATCAAGAAAAATCTAAGCTCTCTGACCAGCCAGGCTTCCGTCTGAATTCTATGTTACTTCCTACTCAGAACTATGAATGAAAATTAAATATTGTTATTTGAGTTTTAGCATCTTTAAATTGTACTTTTTATTTAATCTCACATCGATACAACTTGTAAGTAATGAAATTCTAAAATAATAATTAAAATGAATTTTCGACGAAATAAAACTAGTTTGTATTGACATTTTGAATGGCACACTGTGTGATTGAAATGTTTTTTATGGAAAAGTTTTACTATCTTATTTATTTTTCCAGATGAGAAGCAAACATTAAAATGGATTGTAGCTTAATCTCAAGTAAAAAGAAATTGATTTATCACTGTCCTGTCCACTTCACGGTCAGTAAAGATAGATGTGTATGTTGGTGTTTTGATCAAATACTGTTATCTACAAAGAGTAAGAAACTTTCAGATCGATGTTCAAGAACAGCAAAGGTTAGTGCTGTCGGCAAGGATCCGTGAAAGTGTCCCCGAACCACTCCCACAAACAACACGTGACTCTCTCACCTATGAAACGATACTCCACCTTGTTTGTTAAAGGAAAACATTCCGGTTGACACGTCTGGAGCTGTTGTTAACTAGGAAGATTTTACTCAAATGAACAAATTGACATTTGAATAGCATGAATTTGAACTTCCTCTTAGCGAAATGTCAGTAAATATATAAAATATCTTGGTACATATCTTGCTAGTGTGACAACTGTGAAAATAGCGTGTCTTGTAGTATTTGTGTTAGTCCTACTCAGTCACTCTCAGATGCTCACAGTGACAGGCCTTCATAATTAATAAGGTGTCGTGTTGCGTAAAAGTATGAGCCTTTTGGATTTCACCAATGAGAAGGCATTCTTAGTTTTTTGATCAGATAATAATACTGATAAAACACCATTCAGATATAACGATAATATTATCTTCATTATCCTTACGTCACATTTCTATTATTATCCTTAATACTATACAAATTAGTGATTTGAAATTCGTAAATCTGTTTTTATTTACATATTTGGAACATTACCACGTACGTACAAGTATTTCCGTATTAAATACATGTGAAGGTAATATTTGATAGGTCATCTTCTATTGATAGCGGTCTTCTTCTTAAAATAATGCCATTCATTAATATTTAAAAAGTACTAGTACATATTTCACATACTCTTGGATTAGCATTTGTCTTCTTGTTTCCCAGAACAATTTAAATGTAGAATACAGAATTAACAATAGTCCTGAAGATGACAGGAATCGATAACTATGCTAAATGTCCATCATGGATGAATATTTTTGGTTTATTTAGCTTTCTTGGCTATTTGTATTACATTAACTATGTATAACTTATTTAGTGATTCCGGGCGCGTCGACCGCCAAGGTCGCTAGTCCAGTAAGTGTAGTGTATGTTTTTTATCTGGGAAGGAGGCGATGATCTTCTCTCGCTGGATGGCGAGTTCCGCAACTCTTCTACTTGAGCTTGCGGAGATTTTCCCTAACCAGGTATCTCCCACCAGCAGGGCACCGCCCCACCCGGGACAAGCTAAAAGTTCCCCACTGGTCTCCCAATATGTGTGGTAGTGTAGTGTCTCCTAGTTAGAGGTACTGCAGTGACATTAGTTGATGGCCTGAGCCACCTTTGTCGGTAAAAACGTGTTTACAACCTTATATATAATATATTATACACAATTAATTTCCTTTTTCGTTTATTTTATAATTTGTATTTTAGTTTATTTAATTTTATCATAATTTTCAATTTCTAACGGTCATTTATTAAATAATTGAAATATTCTATCAAATAAACAATTGTTTGCCTACACAGTTTAACTTTAATTAACAGCATATTTAGTACTGAAGAGTAACTATTGCGCAGAATTATTACCCTCATGACTCTACTTTGTTCCCTCTGGACTTTTTTAATTTCGGATTTTTGGGTTTCAATCAATAATGTTGCACATTAATCAAATTGGGATGCGCTTATGTTATATATAAATCATTTTATGTAGCCATTTATACGTGATTAAGTTCTGCTTAAAATGTTATTGTTTTTTTAACTATGCTCACTATGTAATTTTTATTTTTCATTTATTACCGATAATTACTCCCACATATTCCATTTTGTATAGGCCTATTATGTTGTATTTTCTTTAAGTCAAAGGTGTAACTACTGTTGTTTCTCTTACTTCTACAGTTTATCTACTATGTATAGTTGTAAATTTAGCCTTTTCAAAATTCATAATTAATTTTTTTACCCTTAACCACTCTTGCGTTCAATAAATGCACTAAATAGTTTAAATTTAATTTTCTCATATTCTTCTCCAATTACATAAAATAAAATAATTAAAGTTTACAATCATTACTAAAAAGATTTTTCATTTATGTAAGTCAATAATGTAAATTACAAACAATATTGGACCCAAGGATGATAAATGAATACTAATTTCATCTGAAATAATATTGTTATAGGTTTTTTTGCTGTTTCTAAGATATGAAATAAGTTACTTTTTAAGGTCTTCTTTTATTGCTAATTTAGACATTTTATTAATAAACACTGTCAATAGTTGCCAATGTCCTCTTGAGATCCAAAAAGATAACTACTGTTTTCCTGCATCAGTATTAAAGTTCCTATCAGAGGAATTTTTGCGTACTCATCGCAAGATTGGTCGAATGACCTGGCCTATTTCACTCTTTTACAGTCAAAACGACGGTCATTTTTGTGAAACACCTGAAGGTCGCATTGAAATTGAAATTGCTGAGTTTGAGGGGGAGGAGTAAAACTAAAATGCATTCAATTTCGATCAATATGATATAAAATAATTACGTTTGCTATTATCATTATGAGTATTGCCTATTCTGAAAGAAAGCGATCCCTTTCTACATAGAAAATTTAACAGCTCACAGTCGCATATTATACGCTCTCTCTTCAGTGCTCCACACATCGAAAAGAATTCATCTCTTGCTATGTAATGAGAGCAGTATTCAAACATGCGAGACGAATCGACGTTGCTTTTCAATCAAGAAGCTTGCTACTTGAGCAGATTTGTGAGTCAACATCCGACCGGTGATTGCATATTATCCGCGCGTTATACGTTTTGTTGAGCCCTCATTTCGCTACAAGAGGAAAGGAGTGTTTGATTATTTCGACGACAGGACTATTGTATTAAGTCCGTAGCTCGCTTTTCGGTGCAAATTCTTTCTTATACACGGAAGCGAGCATTTCTAGTTATCGGATTTTGTCAACAACGCTCGTTGTCATATTTTATTCTTAATTAGTGGATCCGAAAATGCTTCGGTATTGCATGTATAACACATTACACACTACTGGTCACGTGATTGTTAATCACATTTCACGCTACAATGTGCAAAATTTCTAATAGATAAAATACTTTTCCCGCAAGTATGGGTTTGTTCTGTGTCCGGGTTTGGACGTAGTTGTCAAGTATCCTATTGTTAAAACGTTCTCCTTTAAATTCGGATATACGTGCGCTATGACACTATCTCGGAGAAAATATTTTTACTTATCCGAGTTACCGTTCAAGTTCTGCCGCTTTTTTAACATTTCAGGCGCAGAACATTTGAATGCAGTGAAGACGCACTTAATCCTTGACTGTGCGGCGGGTTGCGAGCTCAGGGGCGCTTGACTCTTATAAACGAAAAAATAATCGCTAGCTACGCCCTCAAATGCCCAATTAAATTCAGAAAACTCTTTAAAAACTCTCATTTAGTTTTCTCTCTCTCTGTCTCTCTCTCTCTCTCTCTCTCTCATATAATAGATAGATAGTTATATGGATAGATGGATAGATAGATAGACTTACACGTAAAATATCAGCCACCCACATTGAGACGTGCTTCTGCTAGGGTCACACCCTTGTCACGAACCAGCTAACCAGCTTGAACTCTCTCTGATCCTTCAGAGCCCATTTCGATAGTTCTGACTTACTTAAATACTCTACACAGAGTCGTAAAGATGAATGAGAATGAATAAAGGGATGACAGTCCGACGAATTGGTGATATGCAAATAAAATTTCTACAAGAAATTTATTGTTAAAAAGAGAAATTCCGTTAATTTCAGGCATAATAATGCCAGATGTCTGGAGGGTAACTTGCAGCTGTTGTACACTCAATTGGCATGTAAATATGCTTTATCTCTTCAGTATCTTACCTTAGGGACCCTTCATAAGGCGCCACTCAGAAGCGTTTCTGAGAGGCGCGTTTGCAGAAAATGCTTTGGTTTAAATGGAGGTATTCACGCGAGCGGCATAATCGCGCTGCTGTGGCTCTTGTAGCGAACTCATACCACCAGCAGTGTAGACATGCGTCCGCGCTTCCGAGAGCAGAAAAAGGTTTAAATACTAAAGCCTTAACGCATAAATTGGCCTCTCGGACATGCCACTGACATTAGGGTTGTCATAAGGATAACAATGAATTTCAGAATATCCGAAATCTGGATATTTGAAAGCAAATTGTTTATTTTTATAATACTAAATAGACTAAGATAAATTACACGGCGAACATTCTTTTTCTTGAACGTATTTCCCTCACTTTCCCAGACTCTCCAAGTCATTTCCTTATTTTTTCTTGACAACATTTGTGAAGATTTTTCAGGATATTTAAATAATACATTAAATAAAGCGTGACTTTCGTCGATATTCAAATACTTTTATTGACTGAACCCTTTCCCCTATGCTTTCAGGTTTCTCTTACATTAACACATTGTGTGAGAGAGATGCCATCTAGTGGAGTTACAACAAAATGAACAGCATAAAATCCTTAATGAGAAATACGTAGTTGTGCCAGCCTTCATGGAGATCGGTCAAAGGGTGTCGGGTTTGAACTATTTTGAACATACCACCATCAATTTTTAAGTTTTATAAAAACATTATAGCATTAGTAATAAAATAAAATCGAAATAAACTCACGCGTAAACCAAATACGAAATTTGAATGAGAAATTGCATTGTAATTTGTATGATATAAATTGATATGCATTTGAAACATTCTTTGTGTAGTAATTCATATAGCTGTTATGAATAATATTCAACTCTTAACGAGATTCTCTCCCAAATTTGGTGAAAGTGATTAATGAGTCCGCATTAATTACCAATACCTAATCATTATATTGAAATTGTACCAACCGTCTTCAGTAGCTGAGATCTTTACGAAGGTCTCCCGCTGCGTACATACATTTTTGCTTGTATGTCGTGGTATGGTGCCACTGTCATTAACTCCTGTCATTGTCATTATCACCATCACCTTTCTTTTGTGCATGGCCGGCCTGTATGGCGCAGGGTCTTAAGGCATTTGCCCTCGAGGTTTGATTTCCAAACCCTCATATGTCATAGATGTAGTGTTGTGTGAGGTGGCATGATGTGCATTTCTAGCAAACGAAGTGAATGAACGGAAAACCTTGAACCTAAATTACCTTCTTAATTTCTTTCGCTCCCCCAAGTAAATTGTTTAAGTGTGGCCAAGATTAGTATGGGACTTACGATCCGCAGTGGAGGAGGATGCAGCTTCTGAGCAGTGAACTGTTGGGGAGTTCATGATTTTGTGCTCACTCCACCACTTACCTCAATAGCTTATTGGATTCCAAGGACCACCATGCTTGCAAGCCAGATGCTGTGATGCATCTGAAATAACAATGCATGCTATTCTAATGGGAGGGAGCTGAAGCATAGAGATAATACAGATTCAGGAAAAATAGAATTCATTTAATAAGTATAATTGAAACTGTATAAATGATTACATAACTTATAATGATTAATTGAATGTTAATTAGTTGAAGTTTAAATGACCCTAGGAGATAAAATTAGAATCAGACGATTTACAAACAGCTGTTGACATGATCACTCAGGTGAATGCCTTACGCAAGGTGATACACCGAAGGTGATATTAAATTAAGATTAAATTTAATGTGCCATGACTTAATGTTATGGCACATCGCGTATGCTCGCACCATAGAATATAACGCTGGACTTTCTGTGCCGGTCCGGAGTTTCGTAGTCTGATTGATTCAACGCAGCATAGAGGGTGTTTCAGAGGATTTTGAGTCGAATGTAAGTGCCGAGAGGGATTTTTGAGTAGTAACATTTTTCGGTCATTAAGATTAGAGAGTGATGGATGTCGAACGGTATGCTGACAGCTGAGAAGGAAGAAGGCTGGTGGGAAAGTGGACTGACTGGAGCAAACTATTGGCTACATGTCGTTGTTCCCAGACGTTTGAATGCTGAGGACAGTAAAACATTAAGGTATATGTGACGCCAATTAACCTGTGCATAATTTCGCACAGTTGAGCGCGCCGATTTTGCAAGAGTGTGTGAAGTTACTCGTTGAGATAATCACCTTTACTAGTGGAGATATATTACATGTGGGAACTTGTCGCCATGAATATATCATGATCAAGACAAAGTTATGTTGTTTTAGTGTGTATTGATAGTGATTAGAACTACTTCAGGAAAACATTGGTAATTAAAATGTGTGGTAATTTTAATTTCAAATTGTACGTTAAAGGAAGACGATGCTTACCATGAAAATGAAGGTTATTCTCGTTCTCTTCCCTTTGAATTGTTGTTGTAAAATAATGCTTGGAATCTGGGGAAATTTAATTGATGTCGCGTACTTAAAGTAGAGATAATCTCATTATTGTTTGCCATGATTTACATAAACACAGCTACCAAGCATTTGTATGCATTGTTTTGTGTTTGGGTGTAATGGGTATCAATTGGTATTTAATAATTTTATCGTTATGGGTTTTTTGAACAAGACATGTTAGTATTTTGTTACATTCCATGTATATAAATATTAATTATGTCATTGAGGGATAGCTGAAAGCATTTTGTTTCTATATTGCATATTGAATGGGTGGGATTTCAACATCCATACTGAAAAACATTTGGAACTGTTTGTAAATGCATAATTTTTCCTGTGTATAAATGTTAATTTTGAGATGTCTTTGATGTGAAGCTGCAAGGTTTTTGTTGCGACATTGCATTTTGATTGGAATTTCAATCCACTTTTGAAAGGTAAAACCTTTGGGAACTGTTTGTAAATTCATACTTTGTTAGTATCAACCGCTTATCATTTTAATGATGACTATATGATCTGTTAGTAATCTTGATATGTCTCCTTTGTATAAATATTATTCTGAGAGATGTCATTGATGTGCAGCTGAAAGGATTTTGTTGCGACATTGCATTTTGATTGGAATTTCAATCCACTTTGGAAAGACAAAACATTTGGGAACTCTTTGTAAATGCATACTTTGTTAGTATCAACCGCTTATCATTTTAATGATGCCTATATGATCTGTTAGTAATCTTGATATGTCTCCTGTGTATAAATATTACCATGAGAGATGTCATTGATGTGCAGCTGAAAGGATTTTGTTGCTGTATTGCATATTGAATGGTTGGAATTTCAATTATCTTTGGAAAGGTAAAACATTTGAAACTGTTTGAATATTTTTGATGGGTTCACGTGCCAGTGAATGCAAATATTCATTGGTTGATAAAATGTTTTCTTCTGACATTGTGTTAACCTTCGTTCATACTAAGGATACGAGGAGATCCCTGTCCTCATTCTTTCCCTTCTATTTAAAGGAGAAAGAAAAAATTGCATCTTTAATAACGGCCTGCCGTGTGGAGTGCCGTGCAGAGTGTGCGAATCGTACGAACAGTTACGTCACAATGTATACTGAAGCCCACTGAGAACATGATTGAAACAGAGTAAAATTGACATGCCATAGCTGAGATGAATTCATGATACACATTTAACACACAAATGGAGACTGACGTGATATGTTGTATGCTGAAAGACAAACACGACAATAACATTAATGCTGGAACTTGTGCTATCGTGTCATCCCACACGCTACAAGATAGCTACGCCTACAGAGGCGGAGGCGTGTGACCGGCGGACGCGTTGATTCGCGGCTCCTCGAGTTGACCTTGGAGTTCGCACGCACGGAAACGCATGAGGTGAAAGGCGTAGACCACGGGGCGCAGCGAGAATAATCAGGATTTTATTCCGTAGTTCATAACTTAGCATTGTGCTCGTCGAGGCAGTCGCTGGGTGAGCAATGTCTGTCAATTGCAACTGTTCGCAATTTGATTGTTACGAGAGCAAACAAGATTTGCATTAGTGTGACCATTGGGTAATGGAGCGTTACACGCACGTACTGAGTTCAGATTATGACATGAATGCTATGCACTCAACTGCGAACGATCACAAACCAGATTCACGATTCAAATGTTGGCGATATCGGGAAGTCTCTATATCAATGCTCAATATTCCGTTTGATATTCAACTTATTTTGTCGGTTCACTAAGATACGTAAACATTGTTTGAGCAACATTCCCATGTACCGAAATAATGCCCTAGTGAATTGCTTCTAATGATAACAAATGGTATTTATTACTTAAATGTTAAAATATTAGATTTATTATTTTTTTATCTAAGAATTTCTTTTCTTGAGGTACGTAAGAAAGCAAAAGATAAACTAATACGTTTTAGTATACTAATAATTTTTCATTTTTTGCATCCCAGCAAGATGACGCTCTACCTCTCCAAAACCTTCTCCAGAAATCCAGGAAAGTTAAATAATATTGCAAAGAATAGGGTTGTACTCGTATTTGCCCGATTCTGTATTTTCCCGTGGAACACATTACTTGGCTTTTTCAAGAGCAAAAAATGTTTTTTAATATTTTTGTGACAATCAAGGAAAGCGAAAAGCTAACTGTGAAGGAAGATGTGAATGTAATTCCTTCAAATACAATTTTTAAGGAAGTGTGAATTGTTCGAAGAACCTATCTCTATAATACTGAATTAACCTTTTTTTTTAAACTTTGTTTCCAACATCAATTGTTTTTTTTGTTTGATATTCTGCAATTACGAAGTTACATGTATACATTGTTTCAACAAATAACTAAGTTTCATTAACAACGTAACTTCTTAATTGACAGGATAGGGAAATGGTGGGGATAAACATGTGAGAAATCTCGCATGGGTTCGCTAGTTAAAAGTCAAGTAAGGAAAGTTTTTTTTTCGTTTTTCAAATGAATTCTTTAAAAAATTACACCTCCTTTCTCAAAACGTTTTTGTGGCAGATAATGAAGCATAGAAATGCATATTACTGCAAAAATATTCAACAAATGAATAAATATTAAGAAAAAAATTAAGTGCATAAAATAAAGGATGTATGCTTTTATCTCCAAGATAAGTTTGGGATTCCCAGACCCCAGTATGAACTTCATGAGTGAAAAACGATGGGTACGTGCAGGATTGGAGTTTTTAATGCATGAATAGATATTCGTATAAGTTGTGTACGTCTATTAGTTACGGTTCTGTACTCTGCGCTCTCTACAGAAGGTACAAGCCATTTCACGTATTCTAGTACGACTAGGTCTCTTATGCAGCCAACTTGAAGTTATGAAGTTAAAACGAAATTATAATACACAAGCAGGTAATGTCTTTTCTTTTCGAAGTAAATCTGTTTCAAACGAAATCCGAGAGAATTGATTTTGTATAGAAATACCAATTACATGTGTGGTTTATCATGCTAACGACGTACCCTCATCGGTTTTTATTTAAGATTAAGATGGTAATGTAAATGAACAAAGAAATACAGTAAATGAAAAAAAAATAGTTCACCTAAGCACTGATGGCGGGTTGTATTAGAAAAACGAAATGGTGACCACCATGGGCTATCGGCTTAACAAATGTATTGACGCCGGTCCGGATGGCCGAGATCGCTAAGGCAGTAGTGCATTAGCGATCTCGGATCGAAGGATCGCGGGTTCGAGTTCTGCCTCGGGCATGGTAGTATTTGTGTTCGTCCTTTCTGTCCCTATCATCATCATATCATATCACCTTCACAGTTACCATACAGTTAAATGCAATAGTGTTCGCTAATGACCTATATGTTAATGCTACCTTAAATAACGAAAAAAAATCTATTGACATGAAAAACAAACAATGTCCTTGATTGGTATTGAGTCAACTAGCCCTCAAGAGACACGAATCCATGACGACAACGAGTGAATGGGGAGTTACGATAAATGAAGAAAGAAAAAAAACATTTTTTGGAAGAAATACTATATTTCTGTTACAAGAGCACGCAGAAAGTTGGCAACATTCCCTCAACCCTGGAGGTAAGATTCCCGAAGCACTAGGGGGCCAGTGGTTGCCGTTCGTACACAGAGGTTCGCGAGCGCATGGCGGTGACGGCGGCCGACGCCGTTGCCGAGTCGAGGAGGGCGGCGGCAGCGGCAGCAGCAGCAGCAGAAGGGGGCGCGAGCGGCCATCACGACACGATACGAGCGGGCACCTCGAAGCACACAGCCCGCTTGCCGTTGCCGTACGCCAGCGCCCAGTGCACGTCCACTTGCACCTGGAACACACGCCACAGGGAATTAACTTGACACTGTCAGAAATGTTAAATATAATGTAGATTAATGTATTGCACATAAGACTTAATGTAACCTTGTACATTAACAAAAGCATCGTGTATTTGTACATTACATTTAATGCAAAAGTTAAAATCGGTGTAGATTTAATGTAGAGGTCACCCGTGTCCCCGTCTCTCATGATTCATCATCAAAATCATTCAGTCCTTCCAGATTTGACCACGATTTGACTATTACATCCTAGTGTACATGTGAACATTTAATTTAAAGTGCATTCGTGGTAACGTGGTATCCAACTTTAATGTAAATTGCATTTAAGTATTGCGGAAATTTCTGACTGTGTAGCACTAAGACACTATAAGTGGTAACGTCTATTCCTAGAGGGGGAACTCGTCGAGTCCTCTCGTGTTTTCCGTACTAAAGAAAAAAATATGTACGTTCTTATCAAGTGATAATATATTTACTTAACACAGAAATATAACATTTCTTCAAGGAAAACAATTTTAATCTGTCCGATACATTATACTCTCCTTCACAAACGTCCTTCTATTTCCCACTCAGCCAAATGAAAATTATTCGTATTGTTACCATCAATTTTATTTTCGGAGGCGTTTGCAAAAAGGAAGATTGTTGACCCCTTCGCCAATGCAAAGTCCTCCAAAACGTCCTATATAGACGAAGGGGAAAAATAATAAAAAGCACAATGAAAAAAGTCTTCCACAAAGGAGGAGAGTATCAAATCCGCTCTAGAAAAACTCGGAAAAAAGAATACGTTTTATGCCATCATGGTGGAAAAGTGAGAAACAACCTAAACAATTACATTAATTCTCATTAGTACATGAATGAAATTAACTGAAAGCAATATCTAGGTGATGGTCTCCTTGAGATCCGTCTAAAGCTAGCAGCGCCGAAAACCAATGTCAACCAAACCATTTCCAAAATTAAAGACTAATTTCATCCTAATGAAATCCTCTTCCCGATTTTTTCCGGTTTGTTTAGATTTCCCAAACTCGTGGGCGCTGTTAGCTTTTGTCTACAGCTAGCAGGCCGACCCAGAAAGTAGAACTTCACATCATTGCAAGACAACGAAAAAGCATCCAAAATTAAAGGCTAATTTTAGGGTAGAGTTTAGGGTAACAAAGAGCAACAGATAACATACGTTCTCACGGGCGAATAAACACAACTTTCGATTAAAGCTAGCAGCGCTCACGATTTTGGGAAACCCAAAAGAGCCTAAAATTCGGGAAAAGAGCATTTAGCCTTTAATTTTGGATATGGTTTGGTTGAGATAAGTTTTTGAGTGCTGCTAGTTTTAGATGGCTTTTCTTGAGCCCTCACTCTCCACCCCACCCTTCGTATTTCCAAGGTTAACGGGAACATTGACAGGAGACATTATAGCAATACTGACTTACCCTTTGCGTTCATTAGTTAAGCCATCCACTGATATGGAAAGATAAATTAAGTAACAGTGTGATGAAAAAATTGTATAAGACGGTCGTAGAGAATATTGTTCTTTATTGGTGTGAAGTATGGGAAGTAACAAGAAAAGCGAAAAATTCGACAGCAATGGAAATGAACTTAAGACACCGAAGTTGCGGAGTGACATTATTGGATAAAGTTAAGAACGAAGAAATTAAACATAAAGCGGAAGTAAGTTTAAAAGTAATTAACACCTTTCAAGTAAAAATACTAAACAATGAAGACAATATCGATAGAGAGGAATGGAGGCTGGAATGCGAGAAAGACCCTTGGGTATGTCTCGCAAACTACTACTACATTCGTCAATAAAACATGCAACGATGACTTGTAAATTCTAAACATAGTAATAATTAATAATAAAACTGGATTAGAATTTTAGTTTTGATAATAATAAATAATAAATACAAAGTAGCACTCCTCCAGCTTGTTATTCCAGCGTCTGTTATGTGTTTGAAACGTGTAGTTCTCAATTTGAAGTATACAGACTGCACATCGTAATTCAACGCATCATTTAACATTTTTTCACAATATTGGAGAAAAATATTGTAAAATTCATTTTGTAATAATTTTAACTGGATCCTGTTTTAACTGAATCGAATAGATGGGAGTAATGTTGAAAAGTGAATCTACAGTTTTTTAACGATTTGTTTATTAAGGTGAAACGTATTGCATCGGCACATGCATGGCTATTATTCATTCAAGAAGCTTCTTCCACTTAAAATATTCATTTGAAACATGCTGCAAATATTTCTCTAATTGTTATGTAAAATGACTTCACTCTCTACCAGGAATAGGTTTGTACATTAGTGAAATTCAAATGAAATACTAGATTTTTCTTGAAATAAGGGGGACTTCTACAACTTCTTTTGAAGCTCATAGTTTTTAGAATAATTCATTAATGTACAGGTAAATTCTACTGTATTTTATACTTGATGAAAAGCCCAAGGTGGACATTCCCTCGAGAAATATATCCGCTTTCCAAGCTTTAAATGAGCCCCCAACCATCTCTCTACTTGGGCTTTACAAACGTTTTTAAACGTTAAGGGAGTTATTCTGCTCCCTAGCAGGTTGCTGCCAAAACTTTCAAATGAGCCCTCAAACATCTGTAAGTTGTCTGAAGAGGCCTCACAATTGGTACCTAAAGTCAGGCTCTTAGCTCTTTGCATATTATGAACACCGTCATAATAGTAATTACTAGCCTGAATAACCGAAGCCACTAAGGCTGAAGAGCCACAGCGGCCTCGTGCCTGAAGGGTCCGGGGTTCGATTCTCGCCGGGGCGTGGATGTTTGTGTTTGTCCATTTACCGTTACTGTCACCACAATTTTACCTACAGTGGTCGCAATATAACCTTAATAGTCTAAAAGCGACCCTAACATAGGTAAAAATAATAGTAATTGAGGAACCAAACCAACCTTGGGGTAGATGTCAAGAACCTTCAGCGAGTGCTTGTAGATGTACTGTTGGCCCTTTTTGAGCGGGCAGCCCGCCTTGCTGCCGTCGGCGTTGAAGACGCTGTCGCAAGCGGAAGTGCCGTCCACGCCAATGAAAGGGAACGGCAGTCCCAGCAGGTTTGCGTGCACGCTGTTGGTCAGTTTTTCAATGTCTTCCTCTGAGAACAGAAAGTGGAATATTCTAAGAATTTTCCTTATCCGTTGGCTGAGATTGTGACCGTAAACTTTCCAAAACTCATGACTTGATGCTAATAATGAGATAAGAAAACCTTTTTTTACACGTAAATAATCACCATTTTAATGTAGATAAATAGAATTTTTCCATGATGCACAGTGTTAGTTTATTAATCTGTTGCTTTTGTTCAATTGTATTTTATGTGTAATACGTTTTGGTAATCGTACTAATTTGAAAATAGCTTTTACATATTGTTTCAAGATGTTATATCTGCGAATTATGAATTGAAATTAGTTTCAGCACTAGTTTAGTTTTAGTTTGTACGATAATTTTAACGCCCATTTTACGTAATATCAATTGAAATATTCATGAATGTGGTTCAACACACTTTCCATCCCTTTTTTGCGTTTTTTCCTTCGAGCAATTTGTTGGCGGCAAGACCACTTCTGTGATTTTGTTGAAGTGCAAAGTCCATCCCTTATAAAACCTCTTCCATTATAACAAGAGCCAAGGCTAAAGAAAATGAAAAAAAATGAATGAAAACTTTTTATCTTACAACGCTCTTTTCACAAGGATTTTGTCTTTTACGTAACACATACTAAGTCATAGATACAAAAGTAAATCATCTCCAAAGTTCTTCATCTGCTATTTAATTACACAAATTACACAATTATTTAATAACACAATGAGTACCACGATTCATGTTAGTTCGATTTTTTAGATCTTTAAGAAAACTATCGAAAACAAAACAAAATTTGAACACCCAAGCCACGCCTGCACAGTCTATAATGACTAAGCGTATAACTGAAATAGTCCTTGCCTTAAGAAGACATTACTTACCAGGCGAGAACTTGATTTCTAAACTGACGTCCGATCGCTTCTTCAGGCGACACAGCTTCCTAGTTGGCGAGCAGGCGCTCAACGAGATGTCATTTGATCTGCTGTGCTTGCCTTGGGCTGCAACAAAAACACACAAGATTGATATGATTGATCCAAAAAGATAATGATCAGTTATTGCAGGAAGATTATGAAAAAAAGAAAGATTTCAAAATTTAATAAATGGTACAAAATGATTCAGATGGATGATATTCCCAGTTATTTGAAAGGAAAATGTAAGAAAAATTACAAACGTAGGATTGCAATATAAAGGTTAGGTAATGAAATGAGAGCGAGCAAATATCGGCTCAATAGTGAGGGGGAAATGTAGGAGCTGTGAGATAGAAGAAGAAGATTGGAAATATGTTTTAGAGATATGTCTTTTTTTGAGAATGGAAGAAAGTGAACAAGATGGAATATTCAGGATAAGGTGAGGTGGTTATTAGAGGACACAGGTGAAAGGATCAGTGTGATCGATAATTAGAGGAAAAGGCTTAGTATGTAATACATGTTATGTATTGTGTATGTTATGTATATTGTGTATTTGTCTTATTCAACTGTTGTATTTCTACAAAGTTGTAAAATTCATTCATTCATTCATTCATTCATTCATCCATTCATTCATTCATCCATTCATTCATTTATTCACAAGGTTAAAATGTGTAGCATTAAATATTATTAGTTATACACGAAATGCTGTGTACAGAGATAGAGTAAAATAAATATTTGACAATGTTTTCTAGTTTGTTGCGTCTTCAATAATTGAAGTTTTGCGTCAATCGTTCACGCAATTATTGTCGCAACGCGTCTCCAAGCCCCGGGGGCGATTAGCGCTTTCGGAATAATCCTCCATTAACAACAGTATGTCATATCCATCACGTCTCGTCGCAGTCACTTGTGAAGAGGACAGCCAAGTAGCATCTCCGCGTACGCGCCTCCTACTACGCGCCCCTGCGTCACTACTCAGCGGCGAGAATTGAAAAAGAATTAGGATTGGGGTAGGGTTTAGGACACTTCACTGGGGTTGGACTAGCCCCCGCGAAACATGCGAACTCGTTTTGTTATAACAAATTTCACTTGAGATTCTACGGGGATTGAAACCGGAACCTTTCCGGTTTCCATGGTGAAAAGCAAGCGACTTCTAATGAGCCATCAGATCATTTGAAAAAACGTTTCCTGCAATATTCGCTTTGGATAGTTGTAACATACGAGGATATTTATAAACTCTGCGGGACCCACATGTCGCTGAAATTCGAAAGGAAATGTTGAAAGGAATTAGTAAATTGACCATATTTTGAAATCATAAAAACGGAACATTTTAGTTTTTGTCACAACAATAAAAGGGACCGAAAGAGTACGTAAACACTATTTTATCACAAATATTTAGGTTTGGAAATGAAGATTAAATAAATGAGAAAATAGTATATAAATAGGTTCATCAGAAGTTGACTGTGCCCGTTCAGCAAACAAGTCAATAAAATGAACCGTACATTGAGTACATTTTTGGCGTGATGGAGCTTTACTAATTAGAATTTCTTGTATTTCTTTATAGAATTGTTGGGTTTACTGAGACGGAGAATTTCAATAGTTGTTAATTTTTTCGTAATTTGTTCCGCGAGGGAATTTTCAAAACGATTCAGTAGTGTCTTTAAACATCCCGACGCGAAAAGTTTAAAACAGCTTCGATTCATCATTATATTACTACACGTGGTAAGGAAAGTCCTTGATGTTGATATGATGAAAGAATTTATACGAGGCATCGTAAAAGTTTACCGCCCGAATGATTAGGTAAGTTTAGGTTTTTATTTCTGTTTTGTATATTCGCGTAAGTAAATGTGCTAGTAGAAGTGGAGGTCAGAACAATACCCATTTCCCTTTACAAGAAATTCTCTTAAAAGTGAGGCAGGTTTATAAAACAGCTTGAGCGCCAGAGCGACAGCGGGGGCGTGAACCAGGTCGCGAGAGCGAGGGCAGAAGGCCATCGCGAACGCAGCACGTTGGATCCGTCAGGTAGCGGATCACTTGGTGTCAAAATGTGTTGGTTCTGAAATTGCGTGAGCTATAAAATTTATTTCTAGCATGAGCAATACGAACTAAAGTAATCAATTCGTTGATTAGTTGAATGAATGATATACAAATAAACACGAAAATAATGTAGTTTACTTCATTAATAATTGTTTAATACGCTCTACATTAATAATTTTATTAGTACTCTCTATTGGGAGCGGTAGTCCCCAATCAAGCACTATTAAAGTGGTAATAATATTACTTTTGAATTGTAGTAATAGTGTACGTGTGTTTTGTGTAAAACGAATGTTAAAATGTATCGTGGAAATGATGATTGACACACATTCATCTGTTCACATTGTTGAGAACCGACACCATTTTGGTGAACGAAAGCTTTTGTGTCAAAGGAACGGGCACCGTAACCCAAAAATACATATAACTTTGATGATGTAGTAGCATTCAATTCACGCCAAACAAAGAATCCCTTAGAGAGAAAGATCATTTTTTTTTAAAAATCGCTTTTGTTTAATTTGCACTTTCATTCATTACGAAGTAGGTCAGCATTTCTCAATTAAGATTGCATACTAAGTCGCACAGAAACTCTTAGCAGAAGAATGGGTTTATTCAGAAATTCTCCACGATATCGTTAGCGATAGAGTATAAATTTCTTAAACTATTTTTAAGAAAATTGTTTGTATTTTTCAACCCATTGTAATTTTTCGGGTTAACTGCTATGCAAAAATGCGTATTCAGTACAAAGTACAGTAAATAATTAGTCGACTAATTAAACGACTAGTCCTTTTGTAGCTTCCATACAGCAGAATACTGATGCTATCAAAAGCTGCTATTGTAATAAACAATATTGTTGGCTATGACAACTACTATGTTTAATTGTAAATGACAACGATAACTCACCACAATACCAACAAAGTATTGTAGATTGCAAAGAGCAGTATTAAATCATTAGCATGCATACCTCTAATACAATCATTTGAAAAATATAATCATAAGTAATAGCACAACACTTAGAGTGACATTCAGTGTGATTATTGTATGTACTATCTTAGGTACAAGCTGAATATCAAGCGGGATTTGTCAATTTCGTGTGTATTAAACACACGTGTGTATGCATTAAAGAATTTTCCCTGAATAATTTTGATGGTATCGTTCCAAATAGTTTTGATAGCATATTCTTTGTATTCTTTGCCATAGAATGTTCGCATATTAATTGCCCACAATATGTGTAATTTCTTCAATCGTAGTTTGTGCTGCCCATTTCTATGTTCTTTCTTCACACAATTCTTGAAATTGCTTTCACACACTTGTGTTTATGTTTCTTTTGCTGTTTTGCGGCACTGAATCTTTAATATTAGATTATATTTCGAAGTTTTAAGAATTACCAGAACGGCACATTTTAATATTATATGGATGCTCACAAGTCACTGTGGCTCTTAGAACACTTCCTATCTTTATCTTACAAAGGAAAACAAAGTAATAACAGCGGAGAGGAAAAAGATCAACAAAGTAATTCTTGTATGGCAATAGACATCTAGGTCTGGTTTAAGTTGGATACATTCTTGCTTAGCATTGTTAATTACTACACGGACAGACATGAGTGAAATAATAATCGAAGAAAGAAGCAATGATTTTATATTCATATAAGCAAATTACCCTAATTAGCTCTAATGCGTTCGTTGCACTTGCGCAAAAAGTTAGTTGAGTGTTTTTGCCTTCTGAGAATCTTTAAAGTTTCCTTTCAAAAAGGCAAAAAACCTCAGTAAGTGGAATAACTAGCATTTAATGAGGGAAACAACATCAATGGATTTCACAAGAAATTAATTACAAACTAGTGGTGCAATAGAATAGCACAGATTTTTACCGTATTGTTTTTCTATTTCCTTTGCTCTCAGCTAGCTACATGAACTTGCCATTACTCTTGCCAACTGACATTTGTCAAATATCAAAATACATTTTTGGAAATTTTCTTAATTTTTCGGTTTTCTAAAAGTAGAAAGGAAATATTATTTTAAGAATGTTAAAGAACAGTCGTCATAAGTGGCAAATTTTCTTTGACAAAATTGGAGCCGCTTTTGAGAAAATGCCGCTTAAGTCCTACTGTACATTTGAAATTTGAAGCTCATTCTCACAGAAAATGTTGAGTTTTCAAAAAACGTCATTTGAAGTCATTTGAAGCATTTTAACTCACATGTACAATAGTATTTACAAATTACTGGTAATGTGCGTATTAATGCCGTCAGAGATCTATCTAATAAATTATATTTGTGTAATTTTTGAAGAAAACAAAAAAATACCCCGAAATGAAATTAACGTTCTATTAAAAAAAGAGTGCAATATGTACCATCCGTACAAAAATTACTAATTTGGAGTAGTTTTTGAGAAAATAGCGTTTGAGCGTTTCTGAAAATTCGGAATTTTGAGCTAGATTGCACAGAAAACGGTTGAGTTTTCTGTGCAATCGTAACGTGCGTTTTCGTGAGTTTTCTGTGTAATCGTGTAACGGAAACATCTGACGTTATTTAATGCACATATACTCATAAATATAATAACGTGAACAAATTTTCGTTGAAGTAAATATTAACGTCGTGAGAGACAAGGAAAGAAATAAATTTTTGTAATGTTTGAAAAAACAAAAGGATGGAGCAATATAGCGTTTATGTCATCTTATAGAGTGCATTTAGCACTATCCCTACGAATCATTTTAAGAATAACGTGAAGTTGTTTTTTTAAATTGCAAATATTGGACTACTAAAAGTTTCAAAAAAAACTGTACACGACCTTAATCAAAGAACTCACTATAGACAACAAATTATATGTGAAGGAAAAGCCTCTATCTTTAATTTTGTAGTTGTAGGAAGTCGCGGAAATATTCAAACTTTTGCAATTATCAAAAATTCAGGGATAACCGTGAAAATCTTACCTATGCAACATTTTGTAAGTGTATTTTAATCTACTCTAACAAGAAATTAAAAAAAAATTGGAGCATTTTTGAGAATTTTGAAAGTGTCCGTGGGGCTTCATGTAGAGAACCCCCACAGTTCGAAGAAAGTTTTTCAAAATCATGGCGCCTCAAACGGACCGGGGAATATCCACTTTGGGAAAAATCGTACGTGTGGTTAGGCGCTAGTGGTATTCACAGACGAACGTACGGACGGGCAGACAGACAGACGTTTTGAAAAGACAACACTTGTTCGGTACTAGGGGATCCCAAAACGTGCATTGCCGTTGAAATCTCGAAATCGATTTACCGCAGCATTACATAACTTTCCCTATACTACGTATATTACTCCGTGTGTAGTAAAGACTGGTAACGTCACAGATGTAAATTCCATTTTACAGAAAAACTCTGGTACGAATACGTTTTATCGTTAACTTGAAACGGATAATTAAAAGTAGATATTATTATTATTATTATTATTATTATTACCCAGTGTCAACCACATTACACAGAACGTATCTCGTCCTTCGCTATGAAATGACCTAACTAGGGGGCGGATTTTAATGACCTGAATTATCGACAAAATTGATCAATAAAATACTCTTTAAAAGGTTTAAAAATGACTTAGTAGCAATTAATCTGGAACACAGTTTTGGAGCAGATTTTATAGGCAGGCATGTCAAACAGCGCCCCGTATGAGTCCTGGAAAGCCTAGCAAGCAATGCTTCTGCGAGTTCAGATAACTTCCCGGGTCTCCTCTCTTATTTCCCCCCAAATCCAGAGAGAGGTGTACACGCCCAAGCTGAAGCGGCGCGAGGTGGGGTAATGTGGCTTTATACGAACAGATATTTGCCAGATTTGTACTATCAAACAACCGAGCTTTATATTGTGTATTTATTCTTTACGTTATTACTATATCATGTGCAGTTCCTTTTTAAATTCTGCCTGGTATAATAATTTTTGCTAAGTGACAGGAAAATGTTTGAATGACGAATTCTTTTCTTGATTTTGTTTTTGTTATTCAATCATTCATTTATTTGTTCTATATAGCAACAATTTCAAGTAAATTAACAATTTTTTATAAATTAACAACACTGGCTTACGGGTGGACAACTCTTTTAACGGACAAGAATCTTTGTCTATTAATTAACCTGAACGATGCGTTGGATTCAAAATGTTTAATTTTACTCGTTTTTGACAATTTGAAATCTGCCTTACATATTATTTTATTTTGATTGATAATTTCTTTGCTAGTACAGAGCGCTAGAAAAGTCTCTTGACAGTGGCACCGTCTCTTCACAGTGGCAGTGGTAGTAAGAGCTGCAGCTTGAAAACAAATTGTGTTCTCACCACAATCATAATAGTCGCTGGACGTGTTATTCCCTTCTCTTGCCTCCAAGTGATCTAGTTGCCACCAACATAAATGCAAGTTTATAATAGCAGGTCCTTAAGCGGAGAAACTTTCCTGGCGCACTGCACAGGCACCCACAGACCGTCGTGTAAGACACGCAGCCTCCGCGGAATGCCCGCAGCGAAAGTTTCGCGTCACATGTTGCCATACGAGCACGTTCGGACCTGCGCGCCAGGCGAGCTTTGCGGCAGCGGATTGGCAGCGTTTTCTTATCTGCGGATTTGGGAACGCAGTCGGACGCGTTTGGACCGCTGCCGCTCGAGTTTCGTGGAAATCCGCCTTCCTTCGGAAGTCTTCGCTCCCCTCTGGATCAAGCTCCCCATGATTTATCGGATGAGGAAAACTGTCATCAATCGCGGAGTCATAATTGACGCTCTGGTGTGAACGGTCCCACGGATCCCGCCGCCGCGTTTAGAGCGGAACGTTCCGCGCCGCACCCGCTGCGGATCTCCCGCGCTCGTCTGTGAGAGCGTTACTAGCTGATTACCTGGCGCTGCAAGGATATTTATTTTTCACAATAATCTACTATGCAGCTTCGCTCACCCCGCGCATCATACCCGACCTGCCAGGGCCGCACTGATTACGTACTACTCCCGCCCGCCTATCCATCCCTTTCCGTTCTATCAGTTCCTCCCGCTCATCTCGCTTCGCCCATATCCTCTGCAAGTCCTACCCGACTTGCCACGGCCGTCCTGCCTTCAACTCCTGCTCCGCTCATCCAGCCCCTACCACTCTCTCTCTCTCTCCCTCTCCCTCTCTCTCTCTCTCGCTCATACTACGTCTCCCCTCCCTCACGCCCTATCGCTACACCAAGGCTGTCGTCCCCTCACCACCTTCCCTCATCCATGCACCATATTCCACTTGATCACTTCTTCCCTGTCATCATGTTTCGTTCATCTCTCCTGCACGCTGTATCCGGCATGATGTGGCCGTCCTGTAAATACTTCCCGTTCCTCCCATCCAGCCTATTCCGCTTCAACTTTTTTTCCCGCTCATCACGCGCCTTCCGTCTCCCCGCGCGACAAAATGGCCACACCTCCCGCCCAAATCATCCAGCGCTTTCCGCTCTATCTGTTCTTCCCGCTTACCTCTCACTCCCGCAAACACTTCACGCCCCTCCCTTACAACCTTTTCCGCTCTACCTGTTTCCTCTGCTCATCACCTCCCGTTACCTCCCGTTTTAGTCCGACATTTCGTTAGGCCCAAAGTACATAAAAACTGAAGATTCGAAAATCACAGACATACATTGCAGTTTTATTTATCTGTATTGATTTGAGAGTACATAGAGCTGCATTTGGAGAAACAATTATCAACTGATTTCTCCGAAAGACCGTCGTTGGCCAGCTTTCCAGTAACATATTGCCCCACTCCGGGGCTATTTGTACAATCTCCTTACTTTTAAATCTCTAGAAAACTGGTTACCTTGGCCCTGACCCTCGCTTGCCTGGTATAGAGTTCCTATCCAGGGACTATTCTCTATTCCCGAAAGGGTTGATTTTTTCCTCAATTGTCACATATTGATCACATCACAACCAAACAAGCATTCCCTTTGAGAGTCTATTTTATATTACAAGCTCACAGAATTCAATTTTTTGGAGCAGTTAATTTATTTATTTTCAGATTTCAAAAATATTTATGGTGGAAGAGATCCAAATAGAAAATGCGCCCATCCTTCGCGCTTTGAAATAATGACTGGTTTCCCTTCTGAATCGTTACAGGATGGCTTGACACTCGCTTTGATGTGACGAGCAACCGTGCTAAGGACCGAACTGTTTTACTGATTACTGATTTCGGGCGCGTCAACTGCTAGTCCCGTAAATGAAGTGCATTTTTTATCCGCAGGCGGTGGCGGAGATATTTCCCAGTTAGATGGCGAGATCCGGCCCCGAACTGCGCGTCGGCGTTCCCCATCCAGGTATCTCCCACCAGCGGGTACCTCCAGCCGCAACAAACTCTAAGCTCCAGAATGGTCTCACAAAATGTGTGGATGTGTAGTTCATGTTAGTGTAAATGTGTGTCAGTAAGAGGCGAGGATGGGACAAGCAAAAGGATTGAAAGATCGCACGGTCCCTGGTTTGTTATGGTACTGCTCCGGTATTATCTGCTCAGCTGATATCTACCGATACTACGATACTACGGATACCGATACTACGGATATCTACCGATGAGAGCAGCTGGCCGCTACAAATTCTACCCCAGACGGCGGCTGAATTCAACATAGCTCTCTTGCTAGTGTCAAAAATCGTACCACTGTCGAGACCCAAATGCAAGGACCTCCTGGTCAGAGGTCTTGGAGTGACATCAGTGGGTGCCCAAACCACCTTTGCCGGTACAGTTTTCATTCAAATATTAAATGAATTGTACTGTCTTGTGGCTTTGTGACTGAAATACTCTCGCTTAAGAGCATTTTCTATGTTGATCCTGGTAAGTACGCGTGGCGCGTTTTGGAAAACCATTTTGTGTGGTTTTGTTCAGCAGAATGTTTAGTGCCGGAGGCCACTAGTTTCTTAATAAACTTTAAAAAAATGCATGAAAACGTTATAAAAACCGTTTTCGAATAACTCCAAAAGCTCCTCAAAAGAAAATAAAGTCTGCAAATATCATGAAATGTATTATGGATCATGATCAAAACTGATTAGAAAAATATTTGTTTCACATTCAGATTTTATTGTAAAAACGTATACTATATCAACCAAAACTAACATTTCAGAAAATGTTTGTTTCATCATCCGAGTGATGTATTTGTTCATTAGATGCAATGAGTCCGAGTTCCTCGAGAGTCTTGTCGGCTAGTGAAGGTCGTACTTTACGCAAGAGAGGAGGCAACCTTCTATTCCTTTTTTATGGCTACAGGTGCTTGGGGTCGCACCGGGAGAGAAGCATAAAAACGTTCTCTTTGATGAGATCCGAGAACCAATTTGAGAGCAGCAGCAGAGCGAGTAGTGTAATTCTCGAGACGTAACTGTCTGAAAACAGTGCTTATAATAAAAGATAAAAATCGAAGGAACTGTTAAAAAATCGTAGTATTAATCATTCTGTACTCGCACGTTCTTTTTAAGCATTATTTTTATAGTTTCCTGGAATCGTACAGGTTTGAACATTAAATTCACAAATTTATTTCCTCTAATGACGTTTGGTTAGAAGACAATTATTTTCGGACATTTCACAACTGGCAAGTGAACTTGCTGTCAATACTTGCAGGGTAAAAGGTGCCCTAAAATGTATATAATAATACATAATCAATATACAAAATTTAAAACAAGAAAACTAATAAAAACTACAAAAGATGAGAAATATTTCTTTATATTCGTTTTTGAGGAAATATTGCCTTGCGAATTCTTACGGTAGCCTGAATTGTCTTCCAAGGGAATGCTCAGAGGACAGATATCGTAACAAGCAATGCTATTTTCATCCATAAGAACCTTTAAACGAAATTCTCACACACAATATTAGTTTTTCATACGCACTAGAAGTATTTCTAAAAAATGCCTAAAATAGCCACAGGAAATGTCTTGAATCACGGGTTGGTTCAGCCCCAGTCCTTGGTGCAATGTACGTGCGGTGAAAGTAAGACGCATGGTGCTACTGCCTTATGCCCAAAATTGGTTTCTTGAAATACAACAAAATTTATCTTGCTGTTAGAAGGTGTTGTAGAGTTATTTTTTTACTTTCACAAATTCTATTGCTTACTTTTGTTTAGCAGCTAATTCTATAGTACAACCATATTAAACTTATATTTCAAGTGCGTCTAATTTTCTTGCTGTTTTCTTCCACAAATTCTGAATATTATCTTTTGATTTGCAATGAGTACATCACTTGTAAATCTTTATTTATATTTTTGTTTATTATTTATTATTACAAAAATACCGTAATGGTATTTCCTAGTACTCATAATCAAAATAAACTGGCGCTAAAGAATGCGACAGATTTTCTCGTACATCTTCATTTCATAGTCTCTTCATATTTATTGTTAAGCGTAATTTTGAATTTTCCAAATTGCAGGTTCGAATTTCTAGCACTTTTGTGCGAGAAAGTTGAATCTGGTAAAATCTACCAATAATGCACTCAGTAATAAACAATTTTTTCAAAATTGTCTAGAAAATATGATGTATGTATGAATCACGTACGCTGTTTTTTAAACCAGTAGTGCTACAGAATGGTACTGCCTTCCTCGTACTACTTAGTTTCCAAATCTCTTTGGTCTAGGCAAGTATTTCTAGCATTTCGGTATTGCTTCAAAATATTCCCAGATCTTACCAAGACCAGATCAATCGGCGTCCAACATGCCTACACATTTCCCCCCATTTTCTCAGTTATTCAATCCAAAAGCAGTATAACTGAAGTATTGGTAGTTAAATATATTTATTTGTTGAAGAGGTAAATATGGGTTTCGACTCAAATGTTCATTAAAAACTTGGAGACGTTTTTCAGAATGCGCGATTTGGAAGCTATTTGTACTAAAAACTTTCGAGTGTTTGAGAAACTTCAGTAAAATCCAGCTGAATAGTGAAAACAATTGCAGTGAAAATGGCTCCTTATTAGGGTAAAATCCAACTCAAGCCAAGGTCTTCCCGCCCCGTGGCTTAACGAGGAAATACACCTCGTCTCAATAACATTCAACTAAAATTTCATAATTATTCGGGGCATTACCAGTACCGATTGTTCGTTTCTGACATTGTATCATCGAAATGCCTGTAGAAGAAGCATCTCTCTACAACACGAGACAATTATGAGGTAATTCCATAGATATCAGATGTTACTCGTATGTCTCAATTGAATTTACTGCATGGATTGTAATGATGAAAATATTTTCCAAATCAAATGTTGAGTAGTTAACATTGTATGAGACACACAATGAAATTTCCCCCCTAAAATAGCAAATCTAATTTTTAATTCTAAATGAAAATGTTGAACTGCATGTAGAAAACGATCATAAATCTTTATTTTCCGTACTTATTTTTTCGTAATGACTAGACATCATGCAACACAAGAAACACACCAGTGCATTTACACACACAGATATGTCTTAATTCGTCTTGAAATTCTTTTTGTTCTGGACACGCAGGGTACTATGGTAGTTTAGTGAATGCATGCCACGTACATTACATGAATGCATTACATTCAATGAATTACACGTACATTTACATGAATTTATGAAATATCACGTACACCTCTCCAGGAAGTCTCAGAGAACAATGATCAACATAGGGAAACACCACTTGAATCGTTTGCAATGGTGCTTCAACTGCGATGATGTCACATGGCATTGAAAGTCTGTATGCAAGTGGTTAAGATAAGACCTTTTAATAGAGGGTTCTATAGGTTCTGCTGAGTTATCGGAGACAGGCGACACAAACGTCATTGAGTTATTCGCTTCGAGAGAGGTTCCTTTAAGGTACGCATAGACAGAGATTCAAAATATTGATCAAACGTAATCGGTGACAATCTTCTATCAAATGGATACTAGCACATTTTCTAGTTTGATATGGTTGTACTGGTTGATTGTATGAGATGGTTGTATCCGGGACGTAGTCAATCTTGCCTACGATATACTGTTTTTAGTTTCTCGTATACTTAATGTAGAGTTTTGTAATGTTTAAAACTAGAGGTGCTAAAAAATGGCACAGACTTTCTCGTATTAGTTTTCTATTTCCTTTGGTCTCGGCTAGATATTCAAGCTCGCCACATATTCTTGCCTGTTGCAATCTATCGCCGCCCAAAGTAAATTTTTTTGAAATTTTCTGAATTTTTCGACTTTCCAAAAGTAGAACGGAAATATTATTTTAAGAATAATGAATAACAGTAAAACATCGTCATAAATGACATTTTCTTTAAAAAATTTGAGATTTTTAAGAAAATGGCGCGTAAGTGTAACTATAAATTCGAAATTATAAGCCCTTTTTCACAGACATTTTTGAGTTTTCGAAAAACTTCATTTGGGGTCATTTGAAGCACTGTAACTCACACATACAATAGAGGTTATAAATTGCTGGAAATGAGCATATTAGCGGCATGAGAAAAAATATAAAAATAAATTTGCGAATTAAAAAAAAAACACCCCGAAATTAACTTTACCTTATATTAAAGAGGGCAATTAGCACTATCCTTTAGAAACGTTTGAAGAAACGAATTGGAGACTTTTTGAGAAAATGACGTTTGAGCGTTTATGAAAATGCAGAATTTTGAGCTGAAAATGCGGTTATATAATGTTAACAAATATCCGGTAGTGTAAATATTAACGACGTGAGAGATAAACAAAAAAATTGTAATTTTTGAAAAAACAAAAGAATGGCGCAATATAACGTTTGTCATCTTATAGAGTACATTTAGCACTATCCCTACCAAAAGTTGAAATAAAATATTTGGTGCCGTTTTGAGAAAATCAGCTTTTGTAATTTTTTTAAATTGCACATATTGCTCGTAATATTGCGCGCAAACTACTAAATTTTTCGAAAAGTGTACATGACCGTAAGAGCTAACCATGAAACAAATTTTATTTCAAGGAAAAATGTTTATCTTTAATATTGTAGTTGTAGGATGTCGCCGAAAAAATCGGTCTTTTGCAACTTCCGAAAATTCTGTGAGTTAGTGGAAATTGGACCTTTGCTGCCTTAATAAGAGTATTTTATTCTATTATTACACGAAATTTAAAAAAAAAAAATTGGAGCAGTTTCTGAGAAAATTTTGAAAATTTCTGAGGTGCTTCATGAAAAGTACTCCCACATTTTAAAGAATGTGTTTCAAAATCTCAAAGCTTCGACTCGAGCCAGGTGGACAAAGTTTTCGTCAATTTTGAAAAAAATCCTATGCATTGTTTAGCCGCTAGTGATATTCACGAATGGACAGGCGGACAGACGAACGGAGGTTTAAAAAAATCAAACAGTTTTTCGGTATCATTCGTATTTCCGTATTTCCGTTGAAATCTCGAAATCGATTTTCCGCATTGTTTTCATTCAGTGTTTTTGAGGCAGCTATGAAAAGCTAAAAATGTACTTATAGTTGCATGGAAAACGTTAATTTCAAAATCTCATAAAACAGAATTGATACAAATATTCAGTTCAACTACCACATAGCCTATCCTCAAACACTTCTGTGAAACCTCACAGCAATGTCTTGAAGCATTCAAAAATGGCAAAAGGTGCTCATACATTCTCGAATTATTGATAAAGGTTACGTTATATTATAGAACGCAATGTCTAATCGTCTAAAACATCAAGAATCATTTGTTAACACCTAAACAAAGAAGCGCGAGAGGTTAAAAAAATACAAATTTTTAATTTTTCATGTTTTATAATCATTTTGTTTAGTTCTTTATATCATATAGCAGTGATGCAAAAAACTTTTGTGTAACGACCGAGGTTTTTGTTATGAAGTCCACAAATTGCAACACCTAAACAAATAAGCGCGAGAGGTTCGAAAAATACACATTTTTAATTTTTCATGTTTTATAATCACTTAGTATAGTTCTTTATACCATATAGAAGTTAAGCAAAAAACTTTTGTCTAACGACTGAGGTTTTTGTTATGAAGTCCACAAATTGCATGCGAAAGTTTGGTTCCACCGCATTATTCCACAAACCAGCGACTTTGAGCGGCTGTTATTATAAGGTGGGGTTATCAGGGGAGATTCGGTGTGGTGCAAATTCTCAAACACGCCAAGGCCTCGCTTGCAACTTCCCGCGGCCATTCGAACTGTGATGCAACAACTGCACGGCCTTGACCAGACGTACCCGCAGGGCAACGATTCACCACGAACACCTACTATCCTTGACCCGCACCGGCATTTGTTCTGTGCTGAGCAAATAATTTCATGTCAATGATAACACTCTTCAGGACTTAGATTAATTGAGCTGTATTAATTATAATATTTATAATTGAATGATTAATCAATGTATTAGTAATTATACTGACTGTAAATGTATTTTTTCAGAATTTGTAACCCTTCATTTCACGTGTATCAGAAAATAATATTCTCAATAAGGTTTCAATTTTCTGTATTGTGCATATGTTGTACGTTTCTGCTCTAACTTTTCTGCAGCAACTTTTTTTTTTTACATTTCTTCCCTTTGTGCGATGCAATCACAAGGGTTCTGCTAGTTGTTATTAAAATAATGTGTATCTGCAGTGAGGTTACTAGCTATTGATGCTTTTTATTCTCATCTCTTAGGAATCACACATATTCTGATATGTTTTCACATCTCCGTAACAAGAAAGGTTTATATAATATTTTTATACTATACTTCGTTACTTTCGATAGTAGAAATGGATGGAAAATGCATTGTAGTTTTTACTTAGTTTTCAGACCAAGTTTTGTAATACAAAACACAATAAATACAGAAGTTAAAACATGTAAATTATTAAATTCGAAACTTTATGCAAACGTCCAAAAATTCGCAATATGTATTAATTTGACATTTGCCTTTTAATATATTATAAGTGTAATATATTTGTATATATTATTGTATGGACATTTGCCTTTTCATATATAACATTGATTGCATCAATGTTAGCACACTTCAGAAGATTTTTGGTTGTGTCTAGATGAATTGAAGGAGGACTCGGGGGTGTCACTTCGAAGATAACAAGAGCGAACAATCCGATCGTGTAACTACTGTAAGGACAATTTACAGAATAAGTGTTCGACACTACGTATGAAGATGTTCTCTGCACCACAAATTACTACACCAAGTCTGAGAGCATTGTTGTCAGGTTGACTCGAGCATTTCCTTCTCAGACAGTGGTTTTATAAACACTAAAACAACTAAAACGCGTTTATGCGTTCTCGTTTTAGTACACAGAGCAGCTAACAGCTCAATAATAAAAGTATTTTTTTTAAATACTTCAGAATTCCAATATTGTATGAGGCAAAGTTATTTTTATATTATATTTGTAAGTTTGTACATCTTTTATACAAGATAGAGGTGATTCGTTCTAAGAAAAACTTCATTTCAAATAATTAGTTTTGTGTTAACCTATGTTAGTCCGGTTAAGATACTGTATGAATGTACTGCAGATATTATTTCAGCTTATTACGATTCCTTGATCATTTTCTATTAAACATTTAAAGAAAAATATTCAAAAGTTTGTTAAAACTATAATAAAATCCAAATGCTTAACAAAAACTGTAAAGAAATTTCATCTCCAAATTTACCTCGAAAGAAAAGAAAATCTTTCATTTTAGATGAAAAAAACCTTATCCTGACTATTGTTAGATAGTAAATAATTTGGATAGAGAAAATAATTTTTATTGTATAAAATAACAATGTATGATATTCCATAATAAATACATCTATAATTTAGTTTCCTTACCGCTGCATTTGTCACAAGAACGTCCGTTGTCTTTAAAGCATGTTTGTTCTGGTGACGATAGTAGACAGACGCTGAAATGTGACATCAAAATTTCCTTGTGTTTCATCTTGTCACTTATTTGTATAATACCCGGAAATTTCAAAGTTCTTATTTGGTAAGGAAGGACACCAGAAAAAACCGGAAACCTAGAATGACATGTTTGTCTCATATCTCAAAAGATTGTCAGAATTACCTCATTAAATAATCAAATTTCACAGAATGACATAGTCTTGACGTTTTGAAGTTATTTTTGACGAGAAGTCTTTGAAAAACTCTTGCTTTGCATAGTGATTTGGGCTTGTCGCTAGGGAATAGATAAAATTAAATCGGAAGCTAATGTAGGAAAAGGTAGTTTTGTGTGAATGATTCACTCTTAAAAATATTCCTGACCAATAAGATGAATTTCTTGATACATTATCATTACAATCGATTATTATTCAAATTGGAAACAAACTGGGAAGAAATTTGAGAAAATGTTTTTGTGCAACCATTGTCGAATTGGATAGTACAATGAAATTAATTGTTTTGGTGATTCCGGGCACGTCAACTAGCAGAGTCGTTAGTCCCGTAAGGGTAGTGCATTTTTTTTGCTCGGGAGGTGGCAGTGATCTTTCCCTCGCTGTATGGCGAGATCCGGCGCCGACCTACCGCCGACCAGCGGAGTTTTCTCCAAATCGGGTATCTCCCACCAGCGGGACACCGCCCCAGCCGGGACAAGCACTAAGCTCCCGTTCAGCCTCCCGGCATCTGTGGTAGTGTAGTGCGTGTTAGTGTATGGGTAAATGTGTGTGTAAGGGGAGACGATCGGTAGAATTCTCCTCCAGACAGCGACTGATACAATGAAATTCTTGAGTACTTAACGTAAGAGTATAAAATTACTTAAATGGGTTGCTAAATGGTATTTCACCGGCCAGAAAGTTTATTAAGGTTTTTTACGTCGGTAAATCATTAAATTCAGGAATAGCAGTTTTTTGGGGAATAGTTTTCTTATTGTTCAGTGATCTCGTTGCTCCTGTATGGTACTGAATCTGTGCTTTAGTTTTGTTTTATTTCTTTTAAAGTAAGAAAGAGTAATGTGAAGACCTTTAAAGATCTCGATGCAAGTAGCACAGGATTACAAATTGTGTATTTAGCAAAGCTGGCTTCAGGAAGACTGTTGCTGCAGGAAATGGTTTTTCATGGAACATAAGAATTCATTTCAAAATCATACTGCCGTATATTTTTATTCCGCTTAATATATAATTATAAATTATATTTTGACTGTTTAAAAAGTTGATTGTCACAGTCGGGAAGCGAACCCAATATAGTACGTCCAGTTGCTATTGCCACATAGGCGAAACACTCATCTCAACGAATACCCTTAAAGAGAAGAGAGCACCTGATGGATATTACTGTTGAAAATGTTGGAAAGATAGCTTTTCTCCAAAATGCTAATTCTAAAAAATACCAGGAACCTGCATTAGTCGCTTCCTTACAACCAAACATTATCCTTGGAAGACAAAATTAGATGTCGTTACTGCCACAAAGTCATTTCATGCAGTAAAACACTAACACACCCATAATTTTTCTGGCTGTCGAAATACATTTGTCAGCCTTTCATATTCTGATTCCTTTGTGAAACTCAATATTCATTTCGGGAAAAGAAATCCAGGAACCATCGTCACGGTATAAGAAATACTTCTTATTACTACAAGTAATTTATTTCATTAAAGGGATTTAATGTCTTGAATACCTACATATTTACTCAAAATGGTCTGCATAATAGATCATTAGGCTTTAAAAATCATTTATGATTGTTGTTTGGTGGATAATGAATGTGAGTGGGGGGCGAAGTTATCCAATAAGAAATAATTCTTAACCGTGCCATCGTCGAAAATGTTCTGACTCGACTCTCTATTGAAAGTGAAGCAGGTTAACTACAGACCCCTCAGTTCCTTTTTCCGTCCGCGTGTGTGCATAAAATAAATAAGAGTTACAAAATAAGGTTAATAAATAAAGAGGAACAGAAAACGGTTCTCCTAGTTTATCGGTTTTTGCAATCCGAGAAATGCTGTTTCTTGGTGAATATTGGATATTTACGAAGAATTCAAATGTATCCTCAGAATCAATAACTTCCTCCATAGCTAAGGTGACCTGACGTCCCGTATTATTCGCAGGGTTGCCATCTGTCCTCCTTTTGGAGGACTGGTCCTCCTTTTTTTAACTTTGTCCTCCTGTCCTCCTCCTTTTTTTAAATTTACATGGAATGTTCTTTTTGTCCTGTTAAGTAGAAAATAATACTGGTATAATTTTGAAGTACTTTAATTCTTTAAAGGAACTTCATGACTTGAATACCTACATATTTACTCAAATAAATGGTCTGCATAATAGATCATTAGGATTATTGTGATATAAAACATATTTATGCTTGTTGCTTGGTGGATAATGAAGGTGAATGGGGAGGGCGAATTTATCCAATTACAAGCTTTTATTTTTGTTGACGCAAAGTCTAATATGCTTTATAAAGACTATTCATTGTTTGGAATTGTTGAGTACATTGTCTATACATCGTGGAGTATAAAAATGTAAAATTTCATCCTCTTCATTGAAATGTCCTCTTTTTTTAACTAAAATGTCCTCCACAGTGAATACATTTTCTGTTAACCCCGATTATCCGGGACAGTCCATTATTTTGAGTTGTACCGTATTTTTTGTCAGGAAAACGGGGCGCTAAAATGTCCCTTTGTGACAATGACTTGTCAGCATAAAATGCTATACAATACTAAAGATATCATAATATATTTCATTTGCCCAGCATTTGTTTATAAAGAATTAAGTGTGCTCACGTACCAAGAATGTTCAGTAAGTCTGTTGTGTTGTCTAGAAGGAGAAAATGCAGCTATGATGTCATTTCAACTTATATATGCTTTATCGCTAACCACTATTGCCACTATTGAAAAATTCAGTAATATGATCGTTTGACTTCAGCAAGTTTCTGTGCGAATTAGTATGCAATTTTAATTGAGAAACACTGACCTATTTTGTAGTGAATGAAAGTGCAAATTAAAAAAAATATTTCTAATGTTCCTTTCTAAGGGAATCTTTGGTTACCATGAATTGAATGCCATTATATCATGAAAATTATAATTATTTATATATTTATTTAATATAAATTTCAAAATCTAAATATCTGTTATTATATAGTGTTTAACGGACGGGAATTTTGATGCTGTATTGACCCTGTAATTACCTTTTCACAGTCTCCCGACTTTTGCCACACAGCAGGACTGACGATATGTCGTCGAATGCCGGCTCTATAAATAAATATATTAAATTGACGGAGATGTCTTACATTATTTGTTCATATCATTCATATCAGAAACTCAAAAAACTTGTTTTTGTGCCAAAAATAGGCATTTTTCAGCAGCAATGTTTTTAAAAGTAAAATTAATTGATCAATTCCTTGATGCAAATGCCCAGTATTTACTGTTGCCGGGCGTCACAGTTACTTAGGCTATAAGTCCTCCAAGTGAATGGCATATTATATCACGGGAGCTGAAGGTGATCTTGCCCCGCTTTGAGATCAGGCGCTGATCACGTAGACTTGCGGGGTTTTCCCCAACGTATCTCCTTACAGCAGGGCACCACCACAGCCAAGACAAGATGTACCTTCTTCCGACTGATCTCCCGACGTGTGTGGCAGTGTAGTGCATGTAAGGGTAAGGTGATTTGCCGGGGTTCGGATCAGGCATGCATTTTCATTTTGCGATATCCTCGGCTTGCGTGGTCTCGATTGACGTGACGTGGCGTCATGCCAAACAGGCACGTAATCGGATGTTTAGTATCTTTCCGTAAACGTGGGAACGTCTCCCACGTTAATTAGTGGTCTAGCACTCAATTAGCGGTTGGCGCAAAGCACTTGGTCTGAACTTTCACAGCAATGACTTGTGGAAGCGTGTTATGATTACTTCTTTACCTAGCCATTGATAAGGGGGGTTATTTTTCTTCGAGGGTCATGAGAATTATTTTTTATCAGTCAATTAAACTGCAGGCAACAAAAATCAGGATATAGGATTGAAAGTCGCTCGAATGTTCTTCGCAATTTCTGGTACTAAATTAGGATCCGAGTACAAGGTGCTATTCTTAATGTGACGGTCTATTCGGACGCGTCGCAATGAGTATTAATTAACTGGACAAAATAACCGGAATTGACATATTTTAGTAAAGGAACAAACAGTCGAAGGGGCAATGGTGGAGGGGTAGAGTGTTATTATTTTTCAAAAATCCAAGAAACTATGCTGTTAGCAACCTGTGAGAAGTAGATGAGTAAACAAAGAATATTTAGAAAAATAAATAAACAGTCGCACGTATTCTACGTTATTTTGGAATAACGAAAAACTTTCATGAAATAAATGTTCGTATATTAGGCAAAAAATTGAATGTGTTTTACACGTGATGATCAATTACATAAATTTTTTAATTATAACAAGATTAGGAATTTGTAAAAGGGTAAAGTAATTAATATTATTATTTTGAATTTTATTTAGAAATTATTTCAACGAAGAAATTAGAGAAATATAAAAACCTTTGTAAAATGGAAAGTGGAAGTTACATTGGGTTTGATAAAGAGTAGAATTGTCTTTTGTTTCAAACTGCTCAGTGTAGAAAGGGCAATGCAACAATGCATATAGACACACGAGTTTGTGATTTTGGACTGGCAACATCGTAGCGAGGTCGAAGTTTTGCCACTTACTTCTGTGCGATGTAATAGCCACTTGATATTTATATCTGTTTCTTGTCGCTAAATAGGTATTTCTATAATATAATTTGAACATTAAATTAACTTTTAACTGGCAAGCTTTATACCAAATCATTCCAGAGCACATTAAAAGGTTGCATAATGAATTGATTCGTTACGAATACATGATCAATCTTTTTTCGAATTTATACTATTTATTTAATAGCGTTATTTGAGTTTGTTAACATATTTACTCGAGAAATAATAATATCAAATACTGTACTGAAAATTCGTAATAAATCCACTTGTTGTGACTTGGATTCATCAGGAATTAACAAAGCTCGCTACTTTTAATTATGAAAAAAAATAGTACATATTTAACAGTTCAGTTTTAAATTTATTTCCATTTTTTAAGTAACATTTTTAGATAAAAATGTTAATACTTCTGGTTCGAATTTTTTACTTTCAATACAAAATATTTTGAGGAAAGAACCTGAACGTTGGTAGAGTAAGAAAAGCAGAGTGCGGTTGGTGCCTCTTTGGGAGAAATACGTGGAGAGGGAAATCTAGTATGATCACGTGCAGAACAACGCGGGATATGAAGACCAAGCCGGGGAAGAACCCGCCACCTTTCCACTGATTGAGGAACCTTTGAAATTTTTGTTTGCCATTTTAAAAAAAACATAGGATTTCCATTGTTTTAACCACCCACTTTTGCTGCGCTTCTCTCAAAATTGGTTACCCATCATTTCCGATGGCTAGTGACTGTTGGTCCGCGTTCTCGCTTTCCACTACGCGGCTCCTGGTTCGTTTCCCGGTGAGGAAAGATTATAGTGTGCATTTTCCTTACGATGTCCCAGTGTATGTTGCTGTGTGACGATGAGAAAATTCACTTCTCAGGTTGAGAAGACCGGAATACGGGGTGGGGATTTATTCGTGCAAACCACACGTACCCCCTTAACCCATGGCCGCGAGGCAGGGACGTCGCCGATAGGCCTGAGCCCGTTCACGAGGCCGCGCCAACTACATACTTGTATATCGATCATTTCCGTGCATCTCTCGTATCACGTTGCGCTGCAGCCTCGACGCTGACGTAAGGCGCCGGAAACGAGGCCCGGCGCGGCGCAACGGCCGTGGGGTACCGGTGCGAAGTCGCCCGGGGCGACGGAGCGTGGCGTCACCGGCTTTCTCCGCGCTTTCGCCCGGCGCCGCGGCGCCCGCAGCGCGGCTGCTGCTCCCGAGGACCCGCGCGCCGCTGCTAGGCGTCGCGACGCCCAACCCATTGAGATTTGAATTGATTCCCGACGCGTCAACAACGGAAGCCGCACAGCCCAGAAGTGAAGTGCGCGTTATATCTCAGGAGGTGGCTCAGGGCATCAACTGATGTCACTGCTGTGTCTCTGACCGGGAGGTCCTACGATCGAGTACCGACGTTGGCAGCATTGTCGACACTAGCTCGTCAGCTAGATGGAATTCAGACGGTGTCTCGTGGAATTCTTGCGGCCGACTGCTTTGAGAGGTAGTTTATGTGATTTTTTTCTGATCAACACAAAACGAATGCCGGAGCAGACGGGCCGCGGGCCGCGCGTGACCATACTTTCTTCTATGTCCTGCCTTCATCCCTTACGTACACACACTTACTCTTACAAGCACTACACTACCTCAGGGAGATCGGTCCCGGCTGGGGGCGGTGCCCCGCTGGTGGGAAGTACTTGGTTGGGGGAACCTCGTTAGCCGATAGTACGTCAGTGCCGCATCTCTCCATCCAGCGAAGGAAGATACTTGCCACCTCTCGACAAAAACATGAACTACACTTACGGGTTACTTACCTTAACAGTGAACGCGCCCGGAATCTTCAATCTATCAAGCGGAAGGTGATGGGGTTCCTACCCGGCTTGATTGTCACATCCTGCGTCGTTCTACACGTCATCATACCCGATTTCCGTCTCCAGATGTTTCTCCCCAGAGACATCGTCCCATCTAAGAACCAACATGTCTTGGTCTTAGGTCCAACACATGGTCTTCCAACACGTGTGGAAGTGTAGTATGTGTATGCGTGTGAGTAAAGGGAGAGAACGGGAGATGAAAAAAGGATGATGGGTGAATAAAAATCTCGTGCGGTCCGTGGGGCATTTACTGTTACGATCGTATTAACCGGGTATTCACTGGTGAAACCATGAAAAACTATCGATTAGAGCAGTCTGCTGCTAGAATTCTCTAGAAAGTGAATGAATTTGGCTCATCGTTGCAGTTAGTGTGGAAAATCCGCAAGTTTTGCAGGACGGGAAGCTGAGCGACCGAACTGTTATTCGCAAATATAACCAGAAACTCGTGTTGAATGAAGCTTCACGTGCTACAATGTGCATTTTGATTCTTAAAACTGTACAGAAAATTGAGACCAAACTTTTCAGCACGAAAACTAAATCAAAACGAAATACTTTCACACGGTCTGTATGGCGTTTATAAAAAAATGTAAAAAAACTAACAAAACAACGTGTCGGTCCTGTTGGTCCTTAGGAGGAATTTCACGAGTTGTTACCTTGCTAAATTCGGAAATTACACTGTATTATAGAATTCGTAAATGCCACTTTATTCATTATAATTACAAGATAATAACAGTGGCAGTGATGTAAGCAGAAAAACCATTCCTTTAAGTTAGTTTAACTTACGAGGACAGAAAGAAAAACAATGTAATGTATTGTACGAAGTGGCGTTCGTGCGAATTGTGACAATTCCAAACTCACTGTGTAAACATTTTTATACACTTGTAATACGCACACTATATTTTATTCGTCTAAATGCTGTCGTGAATCATAAATGCGTCGTAATTTCTTACATAAAATAAAAATCGAATATCAGAGAATGAATCCGACCTACAACTACAGTGACTCCATAAAAAACCCAAGCGAGCGAAAGGGAGTGGGGTGAGGGCCCCGAAACTCCATGATGACATTTAAAACACGAAGGTCTGGAAAGGGGATCAGGATGGTCAGATCAAAGAGCTCGCGAATCACCTTCAGATGGCTTTCGCGGACGCGGCGTGCTTGCCGACCCGGTGCCAAGATTCCAGAGGGCTGAAGTGATCTTTGGGCGTAACAAAGCTTTTAGTGTCAATATACGTTGCAATTGAAAACGTACACTGTTCAGTAATTATGCAGTTTTTGATCTTACAAATAATCAAGAAAAACTAAAGTTTTATGCTGCTACTATGGGATAAGCGCTTCTTGCGCCATAGGGAAGTTCTTGGCAACTTTCAAGTTAACTTGGCAGGGATTGCAGATTTGGAGTGTATTGCGTACGGTTTGGTTCGATAAGGAGTTAACGCCATGTTTTGTATGAACCACTTTTTAATTCTGTGGATTTCCAACTTTTGAAATAACAAGTCACTGATGGTATACGAGGGCTGTTCAAAAAATATGTGAACCGACGTCATGAAACAAAATGTATTTTACTTACAAGTTAGATGTCTGATACCCTTCAATGCACTATCCTCTCATATGCACATACTTATCCCAACGGTGTTTCCATTAGTTGAAACAGTACTGGTACGCTTCGTTTGTAATATCCATCAGCTACTTCGTCGCGTTTGCCAAAATCTCTGGAATCGTCTAAAATCTTATTTCTTTTAAGCGGGTTTTGGGTTTGGGGAACAAGAAAAAGTCACAAGGAGCAAGGAAAGGATAGTAGGGAGGGTGGGGAAGAACAGTGATCGAGTGTTTGGGCAAAAACTCACGAGTTATTAGGGCTGAATGGGCTGGAGCATCATAATGAAAAAAAACAGTCGCAAAAGCAGTCACTACTCCTCCTCATTTGTGGCCTTCTCTTACAGATTGCGTCCCTCAGACGTTTCAACACTTCAATATGGTAATTTTGGTTCACTGTGGAGTACTGTGGATACTTTGCATTAAAAAAACTGCCAGCATCACCTTGACCTTGGACTGAACATGAGGTTTTTGGGGTCAGAGGTACATTTCACCATCTACTGGGAAGATTTTTTCTTTGTTTCAATGTCATAACCATAAACACATGATTCATCACCGGTTATGATCTTTAATGATACGTTTTTATTTTCTGAAAGTTCAAGCAGCTCCTAACAAGACTGAACACAACGCGCTTCCTCGGTCTTCAGACGTGGCACATATTTTGCAGCAATGCGGTGCAATTTCTCAGTCAAAACCTCGTGACAAGATCCAGCTGATATTCCACACTCTTCAGCAAGCTCCTTAACAGTCACACGTCAAATTTTTCGTATAAGGGTAATGATTTTGTTTACGTTTTGTGTGTCGTTAGATGACGTGGAAGGACGACCAGAACGCTCATAATCTTCAATGGGCTGTCGACCATCCTTAAAAGTCTACGCCACTTGAAACATTTCGTACGTTTCATGGCAACATCTTCGAGAGTCGTGTTAAGCATAGGAAAAGTTTCCGTCGGAGATTTTCCTAGTTTGACACAAAATTACACAGCAAGTCGTTGCTATTTCAAGTCTTTCATTTTGAAATCCGCCAAACGAAAAAATCGCCCTTCACTAAAAACCACGTAGCTAATAAACAAATTAAGATATCAACAATAGGAAAATTGCCTCATAATCAGCAGATTTGAGAAAACCTAGCGACATCAAGCGGATTTACCTGGAACCAACTGGAGACGCGCAATTCAGTCCGCGTATTTTTGAACAGACTATATTAGATTCACATATTTGAAATGATAAAATATTCTAATATAGCACTACCAAAAACATGGTAAACCCATGCAATTCAAGAAGGAGATGACAATAATTCACAACAAATTACATTATAGAGTATTGTTTTCCCCACAATTCGGGAAGAGCAAGTAACGTGCGCTAGACGCCCAGATGACAATGAAATGAGTCGTCGCTTCTGCCCACTGAGGATTTGCGACGTGGAAGACGTATCGCTGCTCGTCAACCTCGTCGATGTTTCCATGGCGATGGCGTGTAGCAACATCCCGCGTGTGTAGTGTTCTCAGTATTAAACGAGCAGCATGTGAATTTAAGGACAAAACGAAACTCCACATTCTTATAAAATCTAGAGATCGCAGGGATTTCTTATATCCATTGTCGTTTGTGATGTTTGAACACTGTACGGTGGACGACTCAACCGGTGCCTGTGAGTCAACCAATCAGATACAAAGCATCGAGATATCGACTATGCGTTGTTTAAAAAACTTTGTTGGTATGAGGAATTCCCGAGTCATTTCCTGCGCAAATGCAAGGAAAACCAAGAATTTCTTAAACCGTTCTTTGTCAGATGAAATGCATGTTAAAAGAACTGGAGTAATTAATGAACATAATTTCAGGAAAATTCAGGTGCTGCACGTAAAGTATCTTACCAGGGGTGATTTCCAGATTCCAGATTTCCAGATATTTGGATCGGACGAGGAGGTCCCTTAGAATGGCCACCTCGGTCTACGGATTTCAATCAGCTGGACTTTTTTTCTCGAGTTTAATGAACGACCGCATTTATGCTAACGAAGTCGTGGATGATGCTGGCTTTCATCAGCGCATTGAAAGACTGGCGGTAGAAATAAAGTACCAAACCGGCAGAGTTGTGCACGTCACGGAGGGCGTGTGGCTCAGATGCTTATCTTGCGTTCACTAAAGAGGAGGCCATCTTGAACAGTTGTAGAGCCCCTGTTCCACGAGGGGATGATGCAAACGTTTGGCTGTAGACGCCAATTATAAAAATGTCCTAAATAACACTTAAAGAATAGTTTTCCTCCCTCCTCTCATGTTCATTACATAAGAAGGTATTAAACAAATAACAAAATTTAATGTATTATTTTGGCTACCTTTTTCCAAAAACTGACCAATGACAAAAAGCTTATTTTTTCCAAAATTTTAAATAGGATTCACACTATTTTCTTTTGCACACATAAATTACTTAATGTATTCTATCTCAGGGTCCTGTACGAGTACCGAGGACTGAATAACCGTGCATGGAATAGCTAGTCGCGGATTCGAATATCAGCATTGTAGCAAGTTAACTAGTGCTGTGCTTTTTAGATGAACGTGTCCTCTTGAAATTATTATAAGAGTATGGGAAGAGTAATAAGATGTATAAAGCGCGACAACAGCTATTGCTACACGAGACAAATCATAGCTCGCACCTCAAAGATTTGATAAGAACTTGCGAGAACATTTTTAAATTCAACTGGACGTAATACATTAGTTGAATAAAATATAATAGTCAATTGCCACTATAATTTTAAGTACTGCAAATCAACAAATTAAAAAGTTCTTTTTTTAATATAATAATATTTATTGAATCACGTATAATTACAATCGTATATGACGAGTCAGTATGATGTCTTGGGTGGAGAGAGCGAAATTACATTACTGTTCAGGAGCAAAACAAGGGGCCATATCAGCATTTGCTCAAGAGACCAGGGAAACTGAACAATAATCTAATCGAGATGGGACAAAAACCTGATCGAGATGGGTTTGAATACTGATTCAGTTGATACAATTGAAAACTAATAGTCCGAGGCGTGATAATGAAATTCTTGACAATTGAGCTTACGACCATTGTATAACGAGACACGGAAGAAGCAAACCAAAACCAATGTAGAGTTTACATTATATTCCTTTCTGCGCTTTTAATCTATTGCGGTTGGTATCGCCTCGATCTCGATTTTGATTCGCTGTTTCGTCTCGGGTCAATGTCCTTGAGAGGGGTCAAACTGTCTTGCAGGCCGGTTGGCGTTCTAGAAACTTCCGTTCCAGCGTTGTGTGTTCTACGTGTCCGTCGTGGGGTCTACTTCGTGTGCACGCACGCACTCAGGACAGTCACGTCCAAGTGCTTGGGAAGAGAAACGCCTGTTTACTTTTCGCTTTGGATGCGATTAATGTTGTATGTGACCAGAAAATTGAATGTGTTTGCTATGGAATCAACTTTCAACCAGTGACGGATCCAAGGGCAAAACCCAAAGCCAATACTTTCATTGTTGAAATTTTACTCAATTTATTTAAAACAATCTGCAATTATTCATCAAATAACATCCAAAGGCGTGCCTCTTTGCATTGTCAATGAATGTTTTTTGAAAATTTCAATCTATTTCAGCCTTGAAAAAGTTGTATTTCAAAATTATTTATGAGAGACCCGAATTGATTGCTTTCCCGTCCTGAAGCACGTACTGGATCCGCCTCCGCTTTCAATAGTTGGCAAACACAGAAAAACAAAATAAACAAGGAAAAGAAGGCAGGGGTAACGTGGAACTCAGAAGAATATCTGTAGATTTCCGAGAAATGTTTATATGAATTATATTTTCAAGTATTTAAAAGAATATGTATATAAAATTTGTATTTTAATTGTGCATATTCTTTTAATTTAAATTTTATATTAATATCGGTACGATTTTATTTCCAACAACACGATTTGAAAAACCGATAGTAAAAAATATTTAAAATGGTCGGCAGTACTTTCTTAATTAATGTCAGTTTACTCAAAAGCCAATCTAACATTTGAGAAGAGAAAATCTCTCTCTCTCTAGCTCTCCTCAAAGATAATTTCTTGTCGAACTTGTTCGCTCCTGCATTCTCATGTCAAAACTAGTCCAAATACTTCCTTCATGTGCTTGATATCAGAAGCCAATTTATTTGTAGCTTATCACTTTCAGGCCGACTTAGATGGACAAGATGGCTAAGAGAGAGTACCCACTGAGCCCTTCGGTTGGCGGGTTCGAGTCCCGCCTTGGGCATGGTCCCTTGTCTCTCATGTATATGTTGTCGCAGAAGGCCTCGCATTCTACCGACCTCATATCAGTGGAGCCCGCAAGTGTGTTGGTGTCTAGTGTATGGTGGAACTTGCTTTCCATCGACACGTAAAGGGTAACTGGTTTGTCGGCTCGATAAAAGACCTAATCAAGAAATCTTTGATTAACTCTTTTTCTCTCTGACGCACAACAATCTCTTCACGTTCTCCGGAATCTTCTCACGCAGAATAGGCCTTGTTCTGCGGTGAGACTGCCCTTGGCGCTGACTGTGCGTGGCGGGCATATATATGGCCGCGGCTGTCTTGAGCGATGTTGCGCGCTGGCTCAACGGCCCTTCCACTCATCGTCCTTGAGGCGGTGACCGCCTGACTTCCTCGAACTGAGGAGGTCTATGTCGGTGGGTTCACGCACGGAATCACAAATATTCTACCGCTCACCACACTGCAGTGTAACAGAGCTGAGATCAACAGGAAAATATCCTAGAACTAACCTAACCTAATCTAATGTTTGTATCGTGCTTCTTCATTTTCGTTCATACTATTCTCAAAAGTCAGAAATTACTTCCAGAAAAGTGCTGGCCCAAACAGTCAACAAAGGCTTAAGCGCTGTGACTGACACAGTAAGGAGAGATGAGAGTTTGAATCCCACCTGGTTAAGATTGCTTACCTACTATGTGTGTGGCCTTGTGAGCTTTCCCTCTTACCATGCGTCGCCTTTACAATAATTATGTCCCAGCTTTCCTGACCTAGCTATGTGGTGTAGGAGCCTGAGTTTGATCTGGTAAATGCCATCCTTCGCAAGCATTCCGCAATATCTGACCTGTCTTTGGTGACAGTGTGGAGCTAACAACATCAGGTTGCTTTTCGTACCATTTTCAAAGGGACACAACGGCGCATTCCAGGCACGGCCACCACAGCCTAATTACCGGCTGGTACCTACACAAGTCAAAATATGGATCCAGGCCACTTCCGTGTTAGACGGCCATGGCGACCGCGCCTGGAGGTCAGGCGGTCTCAGCCGGCGGAATAAAGAGTTGAAAAGCATCAAAGGATGGTTAGAACAAGCGAATACAACTATGGAGGAAATGGTTTCTCGAGCCATCGAGGCAAGGGGGAACACAGGTATTACTAGTTCCAGAAAATAGTGAGCAAAGACCAGTCGTAGTGTGATCGATTATGCATTCTCATACGAAAAATACTTCGCCCTTCATCCGAAGATAAACAACTACTGACTTACGCAGTGGCTTATGCACCCGCAACATAGAACGTTTTAAAATGATTAGCGTAGTAGAATCGATAAGAGCGAATCGCCCTATTTAACTAGAAGCCCAGTCAAGATCGCGCGGCGCGCAGCGTAGAATTTTGTAGACCAAAAGGGGAGGGAGCAAAATATTCAGTTGAGGTCAGCGGTGAATTCGAGACAGAATTCCTATATATCTCTGAAGAAAACATTCGGCATTCTTACTTCTGAGAATAGTTGAGGCTAGAAGTTATTATTTTTGTACATTCTAGTCAATGCAAATTTCCAGTAAATATTTCATTTCTTAAAACAAAAGAGTGTATTATATGTCAATGTAAATTTAATGGGAATTGAGAAGAGCAGAATTGTAGTTTATGTATGTTCTTTTCATATGTGTGACTTTCTTAAATCAAGAGAATGTAAACTGAGTCAAAACGAAATCAGTTAGCCATACAATTGTGCCATTTGCTATTTAAAAAGAGAAAAATTAGTGAGAAATCTTGTCAATGCAAATTTTTTGGGTTTTTGTTTCTTCTCCTTGTTTCGATTTGTTCTTTCACAACACAAATCACCCTTGTGATTTCAAATTATACCGTGTATGTTGATTTTCCAATCTTGCCCCCATATTTTTTCTCTAAATTCTCCATCCACGATAATTATTTCCCTGAGATTACTACTTTTAAGATTGCACAATTTCCTTTGTGGTCAAGTACAAATCTGGTCCATAAGCAATTGTGAGGGGATGCTACACCCTTCCATGTAGTAAACCACTACGTGGTATGAGAGGCTCTCACTCCATACGGTGGATGCGGACTTCGCCGAGCCGGTTTGGTGTTCAGCTTCGTACCGAGAAAAAGAGTGCATGATTGCACGTAAGCGGCGGAGGTAGCAACAAATGCTTCGAAAAAAGTGGGAAGATTTCTCGTGTGAATTTTCTTGTATTTTACATTTAAACATTGTTCGTGAATAGACGGTTTTCTCATCAGTTGTTACCTTCACATTTTGCACTGTATGTAACATAAGATTTCCTTTTCTCTTTTTCTTCTAGTGTTTATCACTATTGCTAAAGCCTTATTATTTCCTTTGTAATCTTTGTGATTGTTATTTTAGTATTTCATGTTTTGCCAAATTATTTCTTTCTGGATTCTTTTAACGGCTAGAATGTAATAAAATGTTTCATTTCAGCTAATAGTGAGTCAGTTTTTTTTATCAACAGACAGGTTTAAAGTATATGTACGTTTATTAGATAATTTTCTAAGTTTGAACGGTGGAAAAAATAACCAAATAATTTTGAGTGTTATCGATCCCCTTTCAATCGCAAATGTAACCAAACAGCGAGAGTAGGGTGAGAATTCTTTTATTATTCATGATTACAAAACTTCTAAGAGTTCCAAGCGTTTTTCCTTGAATTAAATCACACCAACATAAAGGCATAAAATGTGACCTCGTGGGTCTGGGCAGTGAGATACGCAGCACTTCATTTATTTCTTTTTATTCCTTGATGTCTACATACTACACAAATCCTACGCACGGTCCAGCACGCCCTGGAAAGACCGTCATGCAGCCCAAACCTAAGTTCAAGGCATTAGCTCCGTAAAACAAGAGAAAACAAAAGAACGAGCTGCGTACGGGCTTGGGACGCTGGGGCAAAGAATCTTGACGAGCTGAGCTCGGACACATGGACGTGCAAGTTTTAAGCACTGAAAAAGGGTTTACGGAATTTTACGGCGCGTAAGGAGGTAATCAATTGCTCATTAAAATTTTGCTCAAAATTTTACACAGAAAAAACGATTGGTTCCTTTTTAGCAGGATCTGTCTATAATATTTCGGAAGAATTACAGAAAATGATTTTTTGGGTGTTTTTAGTCGTTTACAGAGATGAAACGCTAGGAATTACTCTACTGGCTTTTAGGCGTACTGTGGACTTTATAAAAAGTAATTCTAACGATACCTTTCATGTAAATCTCTGTTCTCGAGGAAATGCGAGCCAGGTATCTGTACTGTGTTTAAAATGTCTTTTTATTATGAACTTGCAGAGTAAAAATAAACACGTTAAACATGAAAGTACCCATCGAGGCTGTCACAATCAGCTAATTAAAAAAAATTACATCTTAAAACAATAATTTTCAGGTTAAAATTCATCTTGTTAGGGGCTGTCCATAAATTACGTGAAACGATTTTGACGATTTATCGTTTTCTCTTTCCCCTTTGGTGAGATGTGGGATTTGACACGACCTCCTCCCCCTTCTAATCGCACGTGAAATTTTTCAAAATACGTATTTTTTAATGTAATTACCTTACTTTGTGATTGATTGCATTGGGATTTGTTTAAGTAGTAGAAGAGTAAATAGGAACATTTGAAGTTCTGCCGTATTCCGTTTTTTATTTTTCTTCTTGTTTTAATTTATTTTTTAAATTTTTGGTACAAATTGGTGGACAATATTTCCAAATATTCAGTCGAAGCAAAAAACACGCGGTTCATTATTTTTCTACATACATTAGGAGGTAAAAAGTGAACCAAATCGAAGACATCGAGTTAAAATATTCTAAATCCATCGGGTTCAACACAGAACATTGACACATAGTATTTTCATCCCTTTTGATTCAGACCATCTAGTTATTATTTAAGGAGATGCTTCGTTTATAAACACAGGATATATATCTTTCTTGCAATCATACCTCCTTGCAACCAGTTCCATGATATCATCTTCCTTTCAGAATGTTTTTAAAAGTTCAGCTCTATTTAATATGTGCTGGAGTATAAACCCTTTGCACGTAACAAAAGAGTGAAATTTTCGAATGGATCAGCACGAAGGAGAAAAGGAGTACCACGTTCCCTTTTAAGGTGAGTGTTGAGCAGCTTTATAAAGCGGAGTAGAAAGTAGCCACAAGAATGACAATTGTGTTATATGATTTCGTGCACTTAAATGTAGCAGTAGGAATGTGATGAACATGCTGACATAGGTTCCCAACGGGGTCGGTATCGACCCCTGGGGGAGGGTCTTTGAAATTTTGAAGGGGTCGATGAACATTAAAGGGGTTGACTGAGCGTCAACGACCGAATATGAACTGATGACTGGTCGATACGTTTTCAAAACTGAGTAAATTATAACTACCAGTACGTGTTCACGTGACTCTTTCGGGCATGAACATTTTCTCCGTAAATTGTTGAAATGTAATAGTCAACTCTTAAAATCATTCAAAAAATACTGTATTTTGTAACCACTGCATAACCATGAAGATTTGGAACAAAGCTACTCATTCTCAGATGTGGAAGTGCTTCTGATTAATGTTGGAAATTGAGATACCCGTATTTACAAACATATTGGTAGGCGGAAAAAGGGAAATCAATAGTGGCAGATAACAGTTTGGTGTATTTCGCGTCTTCAACCAGCTGGGGTGGTATAACGTTCTTTTCGTTGTTGTATTTTTAAAGATAAAAGCAAGGAAAATACAAGACTATCAAACAAAATACTACTAAAATTTTCAATTGTTTACAACGCCAAAGCAAGCAAGGTTGCGCTTTGTCAGCGCCCTGTCAGTAAGGGAAGCAAACTGTGAGTGAGAAGCTTCTTGGCGAACGTTTTTCGATCTGCCTTCCCAGATGTAATTTTTCGTGTCGAAATTCCGCACAAACATTGCAATGAAGCCGAAGAAATATTTCTTTGTCTAAAAAGTCTCGAGCGAAACTAAACAGCGGGGCCTCCATACGAGCACTCGTGCAAGCGGGAAACCCATCACTTCGACTTGAACACAGACCTAATTATCTTTCACGCCTTTCGGCGTGTTGGTAAAGCGGAATCCCTGACGTCACAGGGGAGACGTAACAGAGGAGGAAGGTTTCTCTAAATTCCGCCTTAAAGCATAGACTTCCTAGTTTCTCGCAAGAAAGACACGGTCAGAAAAATTACGTTTAAATGTTGTGCAAGAAAGTACGAAAGAAAACAGTTGAATCAAATTACTAAAATCCAAATCATTTTTCTTGACGATAACAATCCCCAGTTCGCATTGTGCTACCCAATGTTTTCTGAACAGCGATTGTGTGCATAGCTGGCTCTAATGCGCTTGCGCAGTGTCTGCCTTCTCTCGCGCCCGCGCTATAATGGCCGTCGAGTGCATAGATTCTGCGCGGGAATTACGCCGAGACTTTTACGCTTAATACGCTTTTGTTGCGTATTTTTAATTAAGGTCCATTGTACTTCAACCTTTTTTAAAAATAATGATGGCTTTGAGAAATTAATTCAGGTAATTTGTATTGTCCAAGGTCATAAAGACGGGATATCTGAATTTTGTTAATTACCGCAATTAATTTCACAAATCACAAGTTTTTATCATCTTTTTGAGTTACCACGTAATGAATTGTTTAATAAGCATTTCACATATTTCAGTGACTCAATCGTTACGACTATTTATTTGGCCAATCGTTTCGAGGCACTGCCACGGTTAATCAAATGACAACATTATAATATTTAGTCAGCAGATTTCTCAGAAAACTAATGACAAGATTATCAATTTCACAATAGTAAAACTGAAAACATTGTTTCATAAATGAAAATAAGCTTATTTGGATAAACGTCTGTGTCTGATAAATGTTTTAAAAGTTTACATAAAAAAGAAATATATTTATTAGTATAAAGAAAAGAATGAGTTCTACAAAAGGGCAAGATCGTATTCGAAAACTTTGTTTTCCTTCTTACATTTTACAAATGTTTTCACTGTATACCGCCTTCAGATGCGGTAATTGAAGGCACAATTTCATGATTTGTTTGCATCTCAAGTAAATATTTATTCATCTGAAATGGCTAGAAAAGTCATTAAATTTTACTGAAAGTTTACTCAATATAAAAATCCGAATATATATATATATATATATATATATATATATATATATATATATATATATATATATATATATATATATTGTGACGTACCTGGTGGTGCCGGGTATCTTCACTGCAATATAACACTAAGAGAGGGTGTCTTTTACGTGAATGGGTCCTAGGATAAGTCGGTGCAACGTTGGGGAAGTTATTCATACATAGAAATACAATTATGACAAGATTTATTTTAAATCAAAGTTACTATTTACATAATCAGACACCGTTTTTATACTCCGCCTTGGTACCAAGATTAAGAGTAAAATACAACTTTCATACCTTCGGGGCCCCGTTTGAATACCTATGAGGTTCGTCGAGCCGCTCGTGCCGACAGGGTTGTCGACCTCTGCTACTGCTGCGGGCCGTCGGCAGCAGATGGCGTGGTGATCATCCACGGTTGATGCTCCAACAATTCTTCCCCGAACAGGATCTTGATACCTCGGCTGCGCACCTTCCTCGAATCACTGTCCATTAGTGGGTTTAATTACACGACCCCCGCCTACTCCGTATACTGGTTACAGTTCTGTACCGCACGCTTTCAAGAATGTTCCCTCCGCACCAACTAATAAGAGCGACGTCAATTATTTTACCAACACTAATCTTTTACTATACTGATACTTCTAATGTTCTGTTTACATGTCCATTACTTTGCGATTCCTAATCACATAACTATGTCGCGTATTACATGCGTCCATTCACTAGCGGAGAGCCCTCGCTACACGTCCGCACTGGTCGCCGCTCTGCTAACGTCTCTTCTTCGCCGGCCGCACGTCGGCACATCCTTCGGCGGCGGCCGCTTCAATCCAACTAACGAACTTTTTGCACGTGCGCGCTGCCACGCTTGTACCCGCCGTTCTCACGCTCGCCTCCCGGCGGGCACCGGTGGCGGCGGCGACCGTTGCCGGCTGCCCGCTGCTCGCAGCGCCCGGCGCTCGCACCGCGCAGTCCAGAATAGCTATTGAATTCTTACACTAATGATTTAATTAGTGTAATGAAACACATATTCTGGGTTTCATCACCCCCCCCTTTCTTTTTTTGAATTTTTCCCGCTTCTGGACAAAATTCACACTAGTAACATCGTCACTGCCGATGGTTGCACTCTTTTGCATATTCCTCGACGCCCTATATACACTTATAACTTAGAATCGAATTAACATGTGATTACGTATATTATTACTAATCTTGCGCTTATTCGCACTTCACTATTTTCCATCCATGTTGAACCAGGTTTCCGATTTGAAGCTTGTAATGTCCTACTATGTTTTGTTTCTTGTATGACGGTTCATCCCCATTTTGCTGACATTGATTTCCTAAATCACAGTTGTAGGACATAGCTTCCAGCGTGTTGGGCACATCTTGGTAAGTGTCGTCCCATTTCCAGCTACGACCTCTTCTACGTTTGTACCAATGGTTGACTATACCATCATTCTTCCCTCGCCCCTGACTTCGCTCCATTTTGGACCTGCCTACATCTCCTTCATTCCCATGCTTTGGGGCGTCTGCAAAGGTGACTTCGTACCTCTCCAATATCTTCAAACCCCTTCCTAAATCGGTATGATCTGCTCTGCCCAGTAAGCTCTGCACGGTGACAGGATACTGTTGCGTTAACATGCAACTAATTCCTTGATATTTTATAGGAGCAACTAATGTTGTTGGTTCCATAATGCTCTTCATTCTGTATCCACTACTATTTCCCGTGATGTAGTTGTAATGGCTATTCCTCTGGTCGCTCTTGATGTTTATTTGAGTTTCTTCGCTCCGTTTTCGTACGGAAATCTTGTCTTCAAATACCTTTAAAAATTCCGGAAATATACCAAAATTCTCTGCCCACGTCCTGGCGTTCTCTTCTAAAATTGAGTGTAATAACTGGACCTTATATCCTTCCAATATGTTGTTTGATGCTAGGTGCCGTTCTTCTGCTCGCATAACTACCTTAGGGTTTTCCGTCCCATCTCCCAGAGATTTCATCGACTTTGGAGGCATAATTGGTGTCACCCCATACTTGACACTTGGCGGCATTTTCTCGTCTTCTTCCTGTTTAACCTCTTCGTGTACTATTTTCTCTTCGCACCCTCGTGTATTTTCCACGATTTCTTCTTCTATTATACGCTCCATTTCTTCTATTTTCATGTCCACTTCTTCATCCATTATTAACTTCAACTCTTCCGTTTTCACTTTCACTTTATAAACATCCTCCTCGGCCTCGATTTGGACCTCCACCGTTTTGCCCTCCGCTGTCTTGACTTCTTTATGGATTTGGTTCGTCATCCCCTCGTTTCTGTCTGCTGCCGCTACCCTAGCATCTACTTGATGGTATAATTGAAATTTTAGCACCTCATCTTTCCTATCCAGTTCCTCCGCTTTCCCATACGGTTTTTCGCATATTCCGATGAGCTTCCTATTCCGTTCTTCTGTAATTCTTCTCATTTCTTCCCCATGCTTATCCAGTCTTTCCATCGACTTCCTATGCCATTCGTCAATTATCTTGCTTCGTTTTTCTAATGAATTGTCAGCCACTACACCCGTACATGCTTCGTGTTCTTCGTCCATCCCCAAGTCGAATCCTATCGCCTGGCTCCCCAGCTCCACCACTTGCCGTTCTAGATCTATAAATGCTCTGTGATCGACCAGAAAATCCGTCCCTATGATTACCGAATACAATAATTTTTTGACTACCAGGGCCACCATCTCATATACTTGGTTGCCAATCTTGGCTCGAAACATGATTTGTTTTGTGATGGGGCTTGACTTCTTCTGAGTGGCTCCAATCACATACGCCCTATTCATAGGCAAACACATTACTTCTTTTCCTGTTGCTTTTAACTCCTCATACATTTCTTCTGATACTACTGTAGTCGTGCACCCTGTATCCACTAAAGCTTCTTTAATTATACCTTCACATTCTATCGATATCGTGGGACATTTCCTGATTCTGACCGCTGAGTTCTTACATCTCCGCCACGGTTGGGTATCGTAGGTTACCGGCTGCATAGCGTTTATGGAGACCGCGTTTACATCATCGATTTCCGCGTCCGCAATGGGGCCACCTATCACCGCGGACTCTATTAGTTTAAATAGTGTCCTTGATCACTACTTGTGCTAGGCTGTGCTAATCGGTCGGGTGCATTCCCGCCCCCACCTCGCGTCTCCGTACGGTTTGAATTAGATCTATTCCAGTCCGGTCTCTGGTTCCCCGGCTCTGGTCTCCATCCGTCTCCCCCTCTTCCGCGTTGGTTTCTCTGGTAATCATTGCTCCTATCATTCCCTTGCCCCTGGTTACGTTCCGATCTAACCATATTAACATTCCCTTCATTTCTGTTCTTTGGTACGCCTGCGAACGTCAAGTCGTACCCTCCTAACACATTCTGGAATCTTTCCAGGTCGGTGTGCTGCACACTACGTAAAAGATTCTGCACTGTGACTGGGAACTGTCTCGTCAATACACATATTATTTCCTGATCGCTCATCGGTGGGGATAGCGTTTTGTATTCCATAATACGTCTTGTTGCGTATTCCCGCAAACTTCCCATGGACTGGTTGTAATGATTATTCATCAGGCTAATTTTAAAATTAATTTGAATTTCCTCATTCCAGTACCGCTCAAGGAATCGATCTTTAAATGCCTTTACTGATTCGGGAAACTTATCAAATGTATCGGCCCATATCCTTGCGTTGCCTTCTAACATTAAATATAATAATTGTATTTTACACCTTTCCGAAGTATTGATAACATCTAAATGTCGTTCTGCTGCCTTCATAAATATGCATGGATTCTCTTTCCCGTCACCTGAAAATTTTAGTGATCTTGGAGGGGTAAATGGTACCGTCCCGCTTGCTGCGATTGGGGATGCCTTGCATTCTTTTATTTGTTCAATCTCTGTTCGTAATGACACAACCTTCTCCTCGCATTCCCTCTTGTTCTCCAACATTTCTTCCTTGACTACCAATTGTATCCTTTCAATTTTCTCGTCCTGCATAGCGGTTCTATCATCTAATCGCTGATATAGCTTATTCTCTAATTCTCCCCCCAGATTGATTACTTGGGATTCTAACTCCTTTTTCTGTTTCCCTAATTCTTCGGCGGTCCATTGCTCGTGACTTTCTACCCGCTCCGCGATCTTAGTCATCTCATTCTTCGTTAACTCAATTTGTTCTTCAGCGCGTCCTATTCGCCCCCCTATTGTATCTACTTTCCTATTCAGGTCTTCTGCCAGCTTCCTAATCTGTTCCTCTGTGAATAATTTCTGTTCGTCTAATTTCCTACTCTGTTCTTCTGCCAACTTCCTAATCTGCTCCTCTGTAAATAATTTCTGTTCGTCTACTTTCTCATACAGTTCTTCAATCAACTTCTTCTGATCTTCTGCCGCTTTCTTCTGATCTTCTGCCGCTTTCTTCTGATCTTCTGCCGCTTTCTTCTGATCTTCTGCCGCTTTCTTCTGATCTTCTGCCGCTTTCTTCTGTTCTTCTGCCGCTTTCTTCTGTTCTTCTGCCGCTTTCTTCTGTTCTTCCCGCATCATCATTATTATCTGTAGTATGTCTAAATTGGTATCTTCTCCACCCCCCCGATTCGGATTTCCTGCTACCTGGTTCATCGGCGTTGACGTGATTTCTATTTCTTTATTGAAGCTATCTCCTGACGTGTCGTCTAACCGACTTCCAATACCACTATCCCTACTTTCCGATGACCTACTGTTATCGATTCCTACATCTATTTCCCCTACTTCATCCGCCTTTTCTTCCCGGACCAGCACTACATTTTGCGCCTCCATTCTGTTGCTTTGAGCTGTCCGATCGATTCTCACTGCACTAAAGTACCGCACAAATTCTCCACTTACCTCACCTACCGACGATACCACAGTTAACCTATGAATGCACTATATCCACCACAACCCCTGTATATTCTTCGTGAATGGTTTAATTCACTCCTATTTCAATTGCTACTTAATACCGAACAAGCCTCACTCACCACCATAAACACAATAACACTAATTCAATAGCCATATAAATTTCCACTCACCTACCAATGCATAAACATAATCCTTACTATACATAATATTATTACCATTGAAACACATATACACTGCTAATAGACTCGTTAATACTATTACACAAAAATGCTTTCAGATTATAATAAATCCCTTGTTAATTGAAATTACTTTTCAACGCACTTATTGCTATATTATGTACATAATCATCATTCACATTTGCATGTCATATCTCCTCCCTGAATTTTCCTCAATAATATCATATAGATATTCACAACAAACATTCACACTGCTGGTATATATTTCCCAACCTGGTATCTTTTCTAATAAATTCCCCACACTTTACCATCACCAATAAATAATGCACTACTGCGTGAATGTTCCCAGCAAAAAAAAACAATTTTGTGCATAATTTGTACAACACTATTAACCACCTTTATATTCTCATAAGAATTATTACTACTTCCCCATTTCTTTGATTTCCATGTTATAAAAAAATTGCCAAGCCATTCAAATATTATTAATATGTCTTACAAAATTTGGAATTCTATTACATTATATTATTTGTAACATGTACATGTATAGCCTTCATAACCTCAGTAACTACAATATTAACTATATATTGGATGCTCACAAATAATTGCCTATGTCAGCCCGTAATTAATTATGCAACAACATTTTTGTAATTATCAACATTTCATTATGTTTACTTGACTTATGCATATTTTGCTAACACATGTATTGTTACTTTTTGTTGTCTACAATAATACACTTCACTGCCTGCTTCTCATCTGTACCCTGCACTACTGTACATCAATTACATGCACATTATTTTCCAACATTTCACCAACTTCCCTAAGGCCACATTTCTTAACTATACGTTATCCACTTGTTCGGGCGCCAGCTGTGACGTACCTGGTGGTGCCGGGTATCTTCACTGCAATATAACACTAAGAGAGGGTGTCTTTTACGTGAATGGGTCCTAGGATAAGTCGGTGCAACGTTGGGGAAGTTATTCATACATAGAAATACAATTATGACAAGATTTATTTTAAATCAAAGTTACTATTTACATAATCAGACACCGTTTTTATACTCCGCCTTGGTACCAAGATTAAGAGTAAAATACAACTTTCATACCTTCGGGGCCCCGTTTGAATACCTATGAGGTTCGTCGAGCCGCTCGTGCCGACAGGGTTGTCGACCTCTGCTACTGCTGCGGGCCGTCGGCAGCAGATGGCGTGGTGATCATCCACGGTTGATGCTCCAACAATTCTTCCCCGAACAGGATCTTGATACCTCGGCTGCGCACCTTCCTCGAATCACTGTCCATTAGTGGGTTTAATTACACGACCCCCGCCTACTCCGTATACTGGTTACAGTTCTGTACCGCACGCTTTCAAGAATGTTCCCTCCGCACCAACTAATAAGAGCGACGTCAATTATTTTACCAACACTAATCTTTTACTATACTGATACTTCTAATGTTCTGTTTACATGTCCATTACTTTGCGATTCCTAATCACATAACTATGTCGCGTATTACATGCGTCCATTCACTAGCGGAGAGCCCTCGCTACACGTCCGCACTGGTCGCCGCTCTGCTAACGTCTCTTCTTCGCCGGCCGCACGTCGGCACATCCTTCGGCGGCGGCCGCTTCAATCCAACTAACGAACTTTTTGCACGTGCGCGCTGCCACGCTTGTACCCGCCGTTCTCACGCTCGCCTCCCGGCGGGCACCGGTGGCGGCGGCGACCGTTGCCGGCTGCCCGCTGCTCGCAGCGCCCGGCGCTCGCACCGCGCAGTCCAGAATAGCTATTGAATTCTTACACTAATGATTTAATTAGTGTAATGAAACACATATTCTGGGTTTCAATATATATATATATATATATATATATATATATATATATATATATATACCTTACGTACATATCACTACATTGAGTGTACATTTATAAATTATGCATGTGCGTGTATGTTTATTACATGGCATCACCAGCACCACATTATTGAGGTGAGGGACGATTCAATAGGTATGGTACCGATAACCGGGACCCCCCCCCCCCCCCAATACACCCCTTACCCCCACCAAAAAAAATTGGCGAGGAGGGGACGTATCCGCCTGTGCCCTTCCAGCGACCCATTTGTGGCGCCCATTGTTTATTAAAAAGCAAGTGTATCCAAATGACATCATTGATAACTACGGTGGATACTGCAAGGATATATTTCAGTTCCGTATATTCCGTTGCGAACACGAAGAACTTTCACTCGTCGGTTGGGGGAAGCTGCGGACCAGGGCGCTCGAGCTCGATATGGAGCAGACGGAATCCGATCCGCCAAGTCGCTAATACTCGTCTTCCCGCAAAGTGTCGAGTGTTGGTCGCAGCGAGGCAGACGCCTTGTGGCTATTCGCATTGCGACACGCGCCAGCGAGCGCGGTCTGATGCGGCGGCACCGAAAGTAGGTGCTCGGCCGTGGCCCCCTTCTCCGCGGCCGCAACGGGACCGGCCGCCGCGCCGCGCCACGCCGCGCCTTGGCCAGCGGTGCAGCGGCCGTGCCGCGTGAACGCTGCGGCGCCGCATCGTCAGGAATCAGTGCCGGAGCTGGGCAGTTTTGGACCCGGGGCAATGCTGGGATGCAACGCCCTCCCAACCCCGCCGAAAACATTAAAAAGGTGAAAGTGGTGCGAGTTGCTTTATTTCAGCAAATAACCAAATTAAAACGTTCAGAGTAGAAAAAAGTTGTTGGAAATATATTTTAAATAATAGTTTTAAGTAAATGTATTTAGTGATCATTGATCAAATAATACAATTTCCACTGTGAGCTTAACACGCTACATTTTTTGTGTTTAGTTAGTGCTTAATAAAATCACTTGGTAAATTCATGAAATAATGAATATAAATTTCAGTAAAAGCTGTTTTAATGTTAGCGTCACTTGATTCGTTTTATAGTTCTACCTTATAAGTAATGACTATAATTACTTAAGGTAAACAATTGATTGAAAATGTAATGAAATATCACACTACTGTACCACGACTTATAAAATTACGATGAATATTTCCGCGAGTTCTAATTTCCTTTTCAATTTTTTAGACTATTTTTTCCCCATCAGTCTCATGATTTGACCCCTTGACTTGTGGGGCTCCGGGCGATCGCCCGATCTGATCATGCATAACACCGGCACTGCCAGAAAACAACCATGTTAACAATACACGGCCGAAAACCCATCGTTGCTTTTCGCAAGGGCGAATCCGGAGACGCATTTGGGAGGGGAAGTTCAAAATGTTTTGGTCAAAAGTGTCTTATTACAGATTTTGTAAAATGTCACAGACTTCAATCAGCTCATGCGGCAATACGATTTTATTCGTTTTAATGATTAAATATTTTTGCAACGAGTTAACATTAATAATAACTGAAAAATTTTAGGGGGGGATTTCCCTCCCCGTGTATCCGCGTCTGCTTTTATACATCAATGATTTTAAAAAATGTTTATGGCAATGTTCGCGCGGGAGGAAGATTTGATTTGACGTGTTCATTTATAATTAAGATTGAAGTGATAAAACAAAGTCAAAAATAATAAAAACTAACGAAAATTATTTTATTATCTTGTTGAATAAAACATGAAGAAAAATACGAAATTTACCAACGAAAAAAGCTATTTCGTATAGATTCCTGAGAAAATGTTATTTTTTTGATAAATAAAAATTATGGGATTTGGGCCACTAAGATATATTTTTTCGTTAAAAAATAAACGGTCGATAACACAAAATTATCAATAAATAAACGTATGAAACAACATTTGTATCAAAACATTGATGTTTTGAACACATCGTCATCGATGTCGCTTGCATTACTATGTGCAGTACGCATTAATAGGGAGTTTGCGCATGCTAAAGCGGCAACATTGTCGACTTTCTGTGCATGCGCAAATGCACTAATCTGATGCGAAACATGAACTGCGCATACAGAGAAGATCGATGGTGCTTTAACGTTCGAGGGTGCACAAACTCCCTAATACCAGAACGCCTCGCGTCACCGACCACTCGCCTTCAAATCGCAGCTCCTCGACCGAAGTCCATCGATATTTTCGAGCTGAAACATCGATAATGTAACATTGATGTTTTGCTTTTGATGTTTTATTCAGATCGATAAATTTGTTCTGAAGCATCGATGTTTTCAAAAAAGATATCTGATGATATAATTAAAATTTTTAGTATTTTAGTATTTTTAGTATCCAATTTTTTGTATGGATTGCTCGCTATTAACAGCCATTCACAACTGTCACTCTTGTCGATCCGCTGATGCACAAAATCGTTTGCTATTTGCAACATTTCTCCAATATATCTTCTTTAATAATTTTTTAACGTGGTAATATCGTTAAAATGCATTTTGAACCTTGACAACATAGAACATCGATTAGAAAATGAAGATGACAGTCAAACTTAAGGCAGAATATACAAAAAACTAATATTGACGTGTTATGTATCACATTAGAACCAGGACATTTTACTTTTACATCACATTTTACTTCGATCGTTTCATCATATTTAAAACATCGATAGTTTAAACATCGCTGTTTTTGTCGATATTTTCATTGATATCGAAAACCTTTTGTTGATGTATCGATGTTTTGCTAACATTTACCATCAGTATGCCCATTTGTGCCCCCTGGTCGGTTTGAAAGTTTATGGCAGGATACGAGCGGCAAACTCTCAAAGATCGCGCGTGTTGCAGTGAGAGAAGCCGACCATTTCATGGCATTCAAACGATTTTACTGGTCATGGAAAAATCCACAGACAACAAAACTATGTATTCTATTTGAGAACTTTATTCGAATATTGTATGCAGTACAAATGACAACAAAAACACTCCGACGTAATTTTATGCGTTTAAAATGGCATAAGAACTAAAAATATTCATGGAACGGTTAGTTTTAATTTTGTTTTAATACAAAATGTGTACGAAAATAGAAAATGTTAAGAATCCAACTCACGTTTGCATATTCGAATTGGAAAGGAAGCTTGTTAACTTCATACCATCAATAAGATAACGTGTCAATATAGTCAACTTGATCGGTGCTCTCGACTATTATTTTTAATTATTATCTGCGATAATCAGTAGAACGTCAATTAGATATTTTATTAATGCAATACAATTTCATACTTATTTTCGCTGGGTCACCTATTCATCTCACGATGATGTACTTCAACGCATGAGTCCATAGGTTACATACAGCTAATGGTAAGTTGCATCAAATTTTTTTCAAAATTCACCTGCCAAATTATGCCCAAGCGGTGCGCATAACGAAAACAATTGTAAGCGACTAAAATGTAGGAAATTTTATGTAAACTCGTTAGGTAAAGGGTAATTATTTTGCATAAATTTGGTAGCTTTTTGTATATAGACAAGAAATAGAATAAAGAGTTATTTTCCAGTTTTTTTTTGTTAGAATTCAAATACCAAAGGAAATATTATTTGACAAACTTCAAATTCGTATTTAACAATCCAAAAACATAAAGGAAGAAACAAATTAAAAATCACATTGCTATTTGTTTTAGAACAGTCTTTTTGAGCATGCCATGGCTGAACTACCATGTGACAAGGTATTTCTGACAACAGACGAGTCGGACATGGCTCGCCTCATTTGATTAAAATATGAGAAAGGCCCCACTGTGCCTTGGGAGCTCTGATGGCTACCTGCCCCTTCCATTGTTTTGTTTCCTGGTGAAGGTATGCGCACGTAAGTTTGCTTAATTCCATCCTGTCGCCTTCCTGAAGGTCGAAATGAAAGTATGACTCGAAGTCGCAGGTAGGAAAATAAAAACACGAAGTCGCTTTGTTCGGCCCCGAATCGGCTGGGCTCGGTTACGGCCGGAAACAACAGAAAATTGAAGAACTTTTTACTTTCCCGTATACAGATGTATATACGAAGTAATGTAGGGAAAATTACGTAATGCTGCGGAAAATCGATTTCCATATTTCAACCGAAATACACGTATTGGAGGTCACTTGATATCGAAAAAGTGGTTCTTTTCAAATTGTCCGTTCGTCTACCTGTCTGTCCTGTCTGTCCGCCTGTTTGTCTATGAACAACGCCAAGGCCTAAATCAGGCCTGCACAACATTTTGCACTTTCACTGACCTCGAGAACCGCACGCGAGCCAATCGTGTGCAAACCTGGGCCGCATGGATAGGTGGATACCGTTTATTCTAGGTGGATACCGACAATTTGTGAATACGCAATTTGAACAGCGCGTAAATTGAAAGAGCAATTGCGAGAATCCGACAGGATATTACACACAGTTCAAGTATTATTGCCTTTTATTTTGGAATTGTTTGTTGTCGATGTACGATAACGTGAACCTAAACTAGACATACATATTTGATTTGAATACCAGAATTATAGTAGGTCTGATAATGTAATTTGCTTTGATACTATGTAAATGCAAATTTAGCATTTTTTTGTTTGATAATGACGGTAGTAAATTATTGTTTTCATTACTAATGTTTAATTGATTAAGACTTTTTCATGAAAGCTGTATAATATTATTCTTAAAAACTCATACTTACTTTCTGCTCTAATTTCCAAGAAGGGTACATAATATATTTCTAATTTCAAATCAAAGAACACTGTTTATTCATAACCGCATGAAAAGATTAAGCCCTTTGTGTTCTATTTAACAAGACTCATAATAATGTCATGATTGCCCGTAAAATTTTGTAAAGAGATTTGCTCGAGGGTATCTCTTATTCAGCTTTGTAATAAGGGGAAATGTTCACAAGTATGTGGGTTGCCAAACACTATCCTTATTTGAATTGCCTGTATTTCATTTTTATACCAATATGGATGTGAGAGACAGCTCTCCATTTTCTCCGTTTTGCTAGCATTTGGAGATTATAACATTGCTGGTGAAAAATCAATTATTAAATTGTAAATTTTTGTTAGTTAAAATTACACAATACATTTTTAAAAGATATCGCTGCTTTAAAATATTGTTTATGAGTTACAATGAGCATAAATTAAAAAGATAAAAAACATCGATACATAGCAGTGCACACAAGAAGATAAACAGTGAAGTAGGGCTCTTGTAGCTTGAAATACGGTATATTACCTATTTAAATAAGTGAGAAAATCATTTATCAACATGGAACATTGCAATTAGGCGCCCAGGCATTCAATCTACGCGCCGCGTCGACCCCACTCCCGCTTCTCCCTTCCCCCCAAATCTTCCTACTCCCCACTACTTGCACTTTGGCAGCTCTCACGGGCAGACGGCTGGCTAATAAGTGCAGAATGCTCGCAGGAGCAGGCATTGTGCAGGCTTGGCCTAAACCATTCAAAGGATTTTCACCAAATTAGATAACCCGCAATATATCTGGCAAATGTGCCTTCAATTGGAATAGGATATTTTAATTCGTTGGGAGTGTTTTACATTAAGCTCCAACAACATTTTCAATTAAAAAAAGTAGCTCCAAAATGTTGAATAATTCTCCAAGAGTATATCTAACCTGAATATCGTCCGTAAACTGTATTAAAAAATGCAATTTGTTTCAATCGCTAGTTTTGTTCACATCATTTACAGTGTTTTTCACACATTTTATCTTATCATGCTATGACTAAGACACGTGTACTTGATTGCATATAAGAAAGTAATTGTGAGAAAAACGTATATTAAATTAGAAAGATAAAGAGTTTAATTATATAACAGGAAGCTAGCTGCGGAACAACAACACCAACGACAACAACACCAACGACAACAACGATCTGCAACAACACCAGACGACAAGCTGGAGTCCCTGCGTAGATCTCGAATAGATTTATGTATCATAAAAAATATATGTATATATGTATAATACTCATAGAAGTAAGAATTTTCATTAAGCCAGACGGCAACTAAAATGTATAAATGTATATATGTATGTTTTAATGTATATATTAGATTAAGAAATAAATATTTGTGTGTATTATGGAGGTGACTGCAATTAACTTGTTCTTGATTCCCGTGTATCAATTATGACATAATGACGTCATGCAAGCAACCTTCATTCTAAAAATGATGTGAATGAAACTTAAAACAATGTTGCACTTGGGGAAAAGCAACAAAACAGCTCAGCATAAAATCGACATTAAATCTACAGTTGTAGTGCGTAGATTCGCGGTTGTATACAATGTTTTCGTTCTCAGGTTCTCATCTTCCTCTCACCCATTGGTAAAGGTGGCCCTAATTTATCAGGGATCTGCACATTAGCAACTCACAAAACAGCTTCTGCCTTGCCCATAAAATGACATGATGAACTCCCCAAAGCACAGATTTCCTGCAAATAATTCCATAACGATTTATTTTGCGTCCTTGGTTCTTCACAAATGACTGTCTTACTTCCCATAATTGATCTATTGTACTGAAAATTATTAAATGTCAATGTCCAGTGTGCAAGAAAACGGCTTGCATCACCCCATTCCCTTCCACTCTTTATCACTCGTAAAATGTCTACATCTGTGCCTAGGAAAAATGTATATGCACCCTCAACACGAGATTCCACTTCTTTGCGGCGCAACACACAAACAAATAGCTTTACCTAGCCGTCAAATGTTAGTTCGCTAGTATATAATTCGCACTTTACAACGCAGCTTCTTCTTATAGACTTGAGCTCGCTTGATTTTACGTTCTTGCGTGGTGTTGCTGTGCGACCGCTTACCTTACCCCGACCTCACGACTGGTCGTAAGCGATTGAATTCATGACAATGCAAGTGGTATGTCAGGTAGACACATCATGTTCATGACAGGTTTTCTCGGTGTTATCCTGTCACCAATGCTTTGATATTTAAATCTCCATTATTTGATTGATTAGTGATTCTGGGTGCTTTGACTGCTAAGGCCATTAGTTCCCTGCACTGTTAGGGCGTATTTTGTCCCTTGGAAGTAAGTGGGGATCTTTTCTCACTGGATGGTGAGATCCAGCGCTGATCTAAAATCGGCTAGCAGGTAACCAGGTATCTCCCATCAGCGGGCATTGCCTCAGCTGGGAAAAGATTTAAGTTACTGACGGGTCTCCCGGCATGTGGTAATGTGCTCGCAAGAAAGTGCAAGAACGTGTCTAAGAAATGGGTAAGGATAGGGAAAAAAGAGGAAGGAATGATTGCGAGCGATCCGTGGCCCCTCTGTTGGGGGTGCTGCTCCGAAATTCGCCTGGTATTGATAGTATACCACCAGGGAAAACTACCGATCAGAGCATCCGGCCGCTAGAATTCTCCTCCAGACAGCGATTGAATTCGACTCAGCTATTTAGCTAGTGTCGAAAATCCTGCCTTGGGACTCGAACTCAGGACCTCCCGACCACAGGCGTTGCAGTGACATCATTTGATGTTCATAGCCACATATCCCGAATTTCGTAATCCGCAATACCATCATCAGCAGTAATTAAGCAAGTCTCAATGTTTTGCACTTTCTTGGCAATTACCGATTTTCCCATACTTAAACATTTGCCGGCTTATACCTTGCGAACACTGATGACTACGGGACATGACCTCCATCCCATTTGACATTCGGCAATATTATTGTGTAATTTGTATCTTGTATATTACCGATATTTATCTCGTGTTCCTCACATATCAAAAGGAGTTATAATTTAATTTCATTATAATTATAATTACTATAATTATTACAAATAAATTTACATTATTTTCACACTTACATTTATATTACATTCCCATTATGAATATGCATTTTTGTATGTTAAGGTGCTACTGTAGTTACAATACAGATATTTGAATTAAACTTCTATTCTGAAACTCCATTCTGAAAATTGGTTGTTGTGAGAGTGATGCGGTCATGTTGCACATTCGATTAGTGACTCGATATTCGATTAAAGTGGAACTGTTTCAAAAGAACCTACTTTCTTGCATTATTTGTAATACTTACGTAATATGAAATACTAGCGAAACGATGCGAAACGTTGAAACATTTGAACTACTGTACGTTTCTTGGGCCAGCAAAGGATTACTTCTCTTTGGAATCTCTCGTGGGTGACTCATAGGACCCACATGTACCTCTGCGAGTATTCGCAGTTGTAGTTGCTGGTGCTGATATTTGAAGTCGAGAACACGTCCGCGGCCAGCACGATAACCACACCGCGTGTCGTTCAACTGTTCAGATACCTACTAGATGTAGTCATAAAACACACATCTTTAATTTGTGAAAATTCAGAAAGTTGGCTGAAGTAGAGAACATGTTTAAACCGCACTTCGCGCCGCTCAGGCGAGGAAGAAAACAACGATAGAGAAATCGAGGGGAATTTCGAGGGGGATCTTTTGGAGAGCAGGGATAGTGAGCTGTGAACATATGATACATAATTATAATAAGCAAGGCGTAGGCGTTCTAAATAATTTATTAAATTAAACTATTAAAATAAATTCAATTCTTTGTCATTTCACATCCTAATACTTGGAGCGCTATTACTACGCTGATCGTTGAATCGAAAGTTATTTAGTGGTAATTCTGCAATTTGGAGTAACTGCAGGGTAGCTGTCAAAGTGATTAGCTACGTTTTGGTCGAACAGTCTCGTTTCATGCGCTTTTCTAATTGTATTTATGTTTTGGATCGTCTTGTATGTCCTACGACGGTGATAATAATTATGTTTTTTTATGCGTGGTGCCGAAAGGGTTGTTTGGCCGTGATTAAGAGGATTCAGAACTATTGATAGATTGCGACATGGTGTCCTATGAGGCTGGTCAAGTAGAAAGGGTTGTTTTATAACTCCGAGTGAAAGTGTAGTAAGAAAAAGGCCATTAATTTGCGTAAGTGTTCTGTGCGAAAGGGGGCCTGGTTCGCTAGAAGCAAACGAAATATAAAAGGTTCTTGAATTCCTTGCGGGCGTCACCGCAGTGTATGAAACCTGAATAAATCGCACTTTCAGAACTATTTATATATTTATATATTATATATTTATATATTTACATTTATTTCAGATCTCTTTTCGCAATTTTAGAGGGAGGGCCAAAAGAGGCACCCCTACTTCCCATAATTTCCAACGCCTCTTCTCCCACTCTCTTCCCTTGGCCTTGTTCCGCTGGCGTCACTACTTTATCCAAACGTTTTAATGAAAAGGCACTTAGATTAAATAATTCAGTGTATTCTGCTCCATCCTTATCAAAAGTTTAAAGAAAACTTTCGTAGTCTTTTTTGTAAAAGTTCGTTTTACGAAATCGTGGGAAATGCTCACAACACGAACCCCTGGCTTGTTTTGAAATTATGGGAAATTATTTAAAGATCTAATTTTGAAGAATAGATTTAATCAACAAAAACACTATAGCTTCAATAACTAACCTTTAGGAGAAAGTAAAAAAATATACTTTTACAATTTTCGAAAATTCAGAGAATTCGAAGGGCTTTGAGACAGACCATATTGATAATATTTGGAAAAATCCTACATACAGTTCAGGAAGTAGTGTTGATCATAAGTGAACGGAGAGATATGTTTTGTACAAAGAAAAATATTTTATGGCTTTGGGAACCCATAAACCGCGTATTTTCATCAAAATCTCAACATTGTGTTTTGCAGAATTGCATAACTTTTAGGTGCTATGCCACCTTAGCTTGGCGCTTCTGGCGGCTACATTCAACATACAGTTTTGTGCTACACAAGATTTCGATAAAATGATATTTAAAACTTAATACAGTTTCGTGGCTTGCCCATTCATGGAAATAGAGTATTACATCAACCAGTATCCATAAAATACATTTTTAAAAGTAATTTATCCCTACAAAACTAGGTTACGTTTTGCCAGAGAGGATTAAATCTTGTCGAGAAGAATTGAACGAGCTATTGGATCGCTATGTTGTATAGTTTCCAGACAATTCCTAATATAACTATAATATTTCAGATTATTCTCGAAATCCAATTCATAAAACTATTCGTAGAAGCGCTCAGTTTGGTGATTTCAAATATTGTCTGTAATTCTGCACTTGCTTATTAGTGTTCATAATTTCTAGGTAAAGTTAGTGAACAAAAGCGAACGACGTAATCCTCATTATTTTCTGTTTCTGTTGGACAATGTTTCACACACGATTCACATGGACGTGTTTTTTATAAATAAAACACATTTGTACTTGATTTATACCTGCTCTTGAAGTCTGTGATGAATGAATGAGTGTATGTATACACACACAGACACACACACATAATACACACACACACACACACACACACACACACATATATATATAATACAATTTTTTTAAAACAAAATTCATGTATCCGTGCTTATCGAGAATGAATGTCGAAGTAGACAGAACGTCAGTAGTCGATACATCTGCAAAATGTGTTATGAATTTATTTATGTGTGATCGACTTAGCAGTATTTCCTTCACTAACAAAAAGTATTTTAGCACAACTGTAAGCTGTAACAGAAAGGTTTCTCGTGACATTATTAACGAATTTGTTATTATACTAACAGATATTCCATTCCTCTCTCGCGGATTTCGCGGATGAGAGGCGACGAAGGTTGTGAATTTTTATTCGCTTAATTTATCACGGATACCGAATCTTTGCCAATGCTAATGCGTTAATGTAATTATTAGAATTCTTTCCTGTGTTTATATGGGTCTACAATAATATATTATGCACGCAACAGTATCATCTCTGCTGTTCTTAAAGGAATTATATTTGCATAAGTATCGCATCACTAAAGTGTTATCTGAAAGATTGGGACTTTAAGGGTAATAAAGGGAATGATTCACTAGTATCCAAAACATTTAAAACCATTGTGCTGGAAATTAGTAATAGTAATCGGTATGGAATATGATTTTGCACCATAAATAGAAATGCAAGCTCGAGAGGAAGTTACAATTGATATTGGAGATTAAAAATGCCACCACTTTATAAAATCCTGTTGATAAACAGAAAGAAAACTATAGTGATAATTGAAATTGTAGTTAGTTCTTCCTGCTATCCTAGTTTAATGACGTAGATAGATGGTAAGTTTAAAGTAGATTTGAACCATACAGGATCAATCTTAGGTAGATATCAGGAATTAGTTTATATATTTATTAGTAGTTCATTGTTAATAATTGAAAAGAAATACGTTAGCACGTAATAAACTTACGTTTATCGCAGTTGAGAATCTCCACAGCGCTGGTGGTCGCCAGGCAGGCGACCAGGAAGGCGAGAGCGGCTACAGACTTCATGTTGGCTGGACGGTTCGTGTGCGGGGAGCAGGCAAGTGGGACGGGCAGCGGGCAGGCAACTACTGGTGGCGTTAGCGGGGGACTGGCTGTACTGGCGGCTGCAGCGGTTCTGGCGGTGGCGGTGGCGGCGGCGGTGGTCGTGGAGGTGGTTGGGGGCGACCAGTGTCTCTGCTCGCTACAGGGCCGCTGCCGCCGCCGCTGCCGCCTCCGCCGCCTCCGCCTCAGCCGCTTCTTGCATCTGGAGATCTCTCCTTCTCCACCTGGTTCTCCTCCTCTCATGGCCCCGGGAGTCTTGCGTGTTCGCTTACGACCGGAAGCGGTCGTGAGGAGAGACGTGCTAATCCATTCCTTCGGAGATACCCGGCTGTGTTCGGCTGCGTAATCGTGTGTGTGCAAATGCGTGTACGTGCTTGAACACGTGCTTGGGCACGTGCAGGCGAGTGTTGAAGTCCACAGGTTCGTGAATATTTACAAACGTTTTGCAATAAAGTGGGACGCGTCAGGTTCTCCAGTATGTTTTCTAGGATGTACAGAAATACATAAAAACCGGTTGTGTCGATATGGTAAACGTATTTTCATCGTTTTGTTGACATATATTTTTGTTTGCTGATGAAATAAACATGCGTACTGTTATAAAATATAATTTTGCAAAATTGAATAGACAAATTATAGAAATTGAGAGAAATGTACAAGGAATACGTTGGTAAATATGAACGATTTGTATTTTAATATCTGCGTTTTATCCGTAAAGGATATGTCCAAAAATGGCAAAAGATGAGATTTGGTCGTAGGTGCACTTGAACAAGCTAATCCTGCGTGTATCTATAAAAGCTAAGTATCAGACCAAATTGAATTGAATTATTCGTTTGTGAAGTTTGGGTATGTGAGAATATATATATGTTGCAGTATAAAGGGGAATAAGTACATATTTGGCAAATTTTATATTAAACTAAAGGGCTGTTCAATAGCCACTGTTCACTGCAAGTGGTGACATTTTGCTGAGAGAGATTAAAAAGGCAAATATGTACAATAGAAAAATTTTGAAACACTTTTTTCCCTTTAAACTATAACTTTGTACAAAACATTATTTATTCAGCAAACACAGATTAATAATCTAAGAAATGCAAACATCAGATTTATTCGAAACTGAATTTTTAAACCTTTTCATTCACACTCCGAACACACACAAATTTGCTGAAATTATTTCGAACATGTGCTAAACCTATTTCAATAAGCATACATAATGATAGAGCTTAAAATAAATTATCAACATATTGTGATTGTATTTTTTTACTTTATATAGTTGAATATACTCTCTGGCAGATTGCAGTTCTTGAAGTTTAACTAAAATCTCCCAGCACCTAGGTTTTGAGAAATGAATTTATTTTTAATTAAATTCCGAAGGTCCTTGGATGCATTATATCTCTGGCTTGTTGAAGTCGAGCATCATTGGATCGCGAAAACAGATGGAAGAAAGACATGTTTGCTGTATTTTGTAATTTGGAAGGCTGGGAGGAATTGTTTCTTATTTTAAAGTTATGGGAGGAAGGAGGAACGACAAACAATTCTCAAGTGACTTTACTCCTGTGAATTTCTTCTTACTTGGTAGCCTGGTCAATAGATTTTTGTTGATTGTTGAATTTAAGAGTAATTCCCTCGCATAGTAAATCAGACGTGTTGTACAGTGATCGATTATATGATCCACATTGATCTCAAGAAAAAAGATCAATTTAAAGAGTGGAGAGCGTAAATCAGTTCTAAAAGATTCTGAATACTTGAAGGAAATATCCACATCGTAACCAGTATTTCGTTGTTAATGAACCTTGTATTTTAACTGCCATCCCAAAACCTTCATTTCTTGCATTAAATAGTAAAAATGACGATAAGAAATATCAGATCACATCTCGGGGAAAACATAAACTGGTCTGCAGTACATTATATATCAAGGGAACGAAATACGACGAATTAGAACTCAGGTCAAATTTCGCGTGATCTATGAAACGTATTTTTGGGACAATTTAGTGAGTATAGAAAGAACAATTATTTATGATACGAGTGGTGAAAGGGACATCTTATTTTGTGAGTGGGAAAGGTTGCGGTACGAAGGTGATAAGGCGATTGGAGCAAAATAAAATCACTTTAACAACGTGTCATACATTACTTTTAAATAGCCTCACTCACTTTCATTGTATTTTCATTCACTTAATTATGAACTATTAGATGAAGGTCAATAGTAATCGATTCGATGAGACGAAAGTATGTTGTTTTCTTTATTGCATTCTGAGTTTCATTTTAACATTTGAGTGCATCTCTCTTTTAAAACTAGTGGTAGAAACAGAACTTGCTAGGCACGCCCTAAAAGTAACCGCTTTTACGAGTGTTTGTCTTTTTTTAAATTCTTCCCGTTAGAAATCTTCTTCTGGCATTTTATAGGATACATACTTCAAGGAACTTCTTTGGGCTCATCCTTTAACAAATGCAGGTCTCAGTATAACCCTTTACTATTTTTAAAATATATTATACCTAAGTATTGTACCTGAGTATTTGAAAGTGCGGATTTATGTTTATGAATGAAAGGAGGGTGTTTCTGGGAAAAGGGACCACGTGCTTTCATGACTTATGATGGGTAGAAGAGATTCTCTTGAGTCTAATGCCAACGGATGATGTACGTTTTGACCAAGAATGAATATTGTAGTGCTGAAGCATGTCGGGAGAAGAGAGATTTTTGAGAGTCTTATGAAATAAATTCAGATAGGAGTGGTAAGTTGTTCTCGATGGATTTTTAATACGAACCAGGGAGCTTTCAAGATTTCCCTTAGATATCGGTTTTTGATTGTAATATGGACAAGTTGGTCGGTGCTATGTGGCATGCATATGCCATTGATAGTCTTATTGTACTTTTGCAGATGACTAGTGTTTCTGCATTAAGAGAGGCGTTTCTGTTGACAAAATGGTATAACTTATAAATTTTTGCTCGTGAAAAAAATATTTACAATAAACTTCTTTTCTGCCAAAAATGAGGTTTGAATTCAAACAGTGATTTTATCACAATGTTTTTAAATCTCAGAAGATAATGCATGCAAAGGGCTACCGTGAATACAGGTATTTGGTACTAATTAAAATGAGTTATTCGGGCGACTTTAATAGCAATAATAATAATAATAATAATAATAATAATAATAATAATAATAATAATAATAATACTCGTAGCACGTTATGTACAAGGATACGGATATTTACAATGCGCACGTGTTTTGAAACCAGCTGCAGTTTTCACAATCAAGTTGAATATTCCGTCGTGAAAAATGCGTTGACCCTCGGTATTATTCAGTGCCGTGTCAAGGTGGAAATCATTAAAATTCATGTTTTCCTGCTAGTTGATTCTGAAGTCTTGTATCGCTGTGTAACTTATTTTTTCGTCTTTTCTTATGCACTTATTCATTTTCTTGCTTGGATGCGCAGAATTATAAGCTTGTTAGCCTTTGCCCTACCTTTCGCTATCATTGTTGTACATCTGCATGGCAGTTCATGCCGTCGTCGCATATGCTGATAAAATCCTCTTCAAGTCCTCTAAAAACTATGCGTTTTCCGGATTCATAACTGAGTTTGAGAAAGTTGTTATATAGTGAACAATATGACCATAACTCTTTTTGGAAAACACGCCAGAGCCAATTTAAAAGATTTTAAATTACACACTCTAGATAGGTCCTGTAACCGTGTTATCCCTTCTGCATGCTATTATTAATGCCTATCGCTGGAGTAGCTCCAAAATCTGTGGTGCTCGTTACTGAATATTTTCCCATGTCATTGACAAATTAAAAACAAATTTGATTCCATTATATAACAAATATTTCTTTTGGATTAGATATCGCTGCAACATTAAATGGCATAGTTACTAATGACAAATTATCTGCTTTCTTTAAAAAGGATTTTTACATTTACACGTATAGCAAGATTAATTAAAAGAGACATGTAAGTGATTGATTGGTGATTTAGAGTGCCTCCACTGATATGATCATTAGTCCTGCAAGTATAGTGCTTGAAGTTAGCTGGGTAGAGGTGGCGTTTCTTCCCCGATTGAACGCAAGATCCAGCAGCAACATACAAATAGGCTTGGGGGTTTCTCCTCTCCAGGTCCCTACTTCAATGGGGCACTGGAGCAGTCAGGGTAAACCTTTAACTCTTAGTCTCCCGACACGTGTGGTACTGTAGTGTATGATAAGAATAAGGAGTGTTTGTGGGTGTGTAGGGGGAGAGAAGGAAGGAAAAAACACGCGCGTTTCTGGGCCGTTTGTTAGGGTACTGCTCCAGCATTCGCCTGATGTCGATCGGAGAAACTAAGGAAAACTATCCATCAGAGCGGTCGGCCGCTACAATTCTCCTCGAAGACATCGGATGCATTCGACCTGGATAAATAGTACCCGGAACGCTAGACCAGCATTTGTTCCCCTGAGCGATCTCAGACGCTTGTAAATGCGTGACGAAACGCAGATTACGTCATTTATTTCACTACGTGGCACAAAAAGAAAACTCTAGACGTGCATTATTACACGTACTTAGAAGTTATTACCATCGTAAACTCGAGGAGCAATGTCATTTGCTGCTCATATTTTGTAGATCGGATTGATTTCATTTCAGTTATCTCGCGTTTCAGCAAGCAGTTAAATATTTGATTATAAAGTATCAGAAGTTTGGGGTCCCACACGGAGGCATGTGAAATTCTATGAAAATAGGAAAATCAGCTATTGAGATCTAGTTGATTCAAAAAACCACAACAACGAAGAAGCGCAGGCCGTAATGCTGCAGTTAAATAACAAAAATATTTCATACAAAGACATTTTGAGGGAAATTTGTGCGAAATATTTGGTTGCACAGATAATACAAAATGAATACCCGATGGAAGTTACGTCGGCAGTCGTGATATGCCGTCCTAATTAGTGGATGACCTCGTAACAACTGTAGGAATCTGCCACTGGAATTGCCATAAACTTCTGACAACTTAAACATGCCTTGAGTTACCCAATACCGTGTTTTACGCATTTGAACGCAAGACCAACGTGGCTATTGCGAGACAATTTCCGGCGATCTGACCAGAAGAGATGACGACGAAAGAATATTTCTCAACATTCGTAGTGTTACTTTATCTTTTCCAATAGTTTATTATGTCATGTGTATACAGATGACGTTGAACAGTGTCGGCGATATTCTACAACAGGAGCCAACTTTCCGTTATGCGCATTTTCCTGTGTTATTTTCCGCCTTAGCGGCAGTTCGTTTCTTAACAGTCAACTTCGAACTCGTCCGGTATTTCAAAAATGTACTTTTCCTCTTCAGGAGGGACTCACTTTGAGTTACGCGCTGAAGTTCTTCTGTCTCTGATAAGGAGATTGTTTCGCACTCCCATTTTTCTCTGGTCAGCCGGTCTTTCTTCTCTGAAAACACACGTTTTTTGTTCAGTTTGGTACATTCTCTTTAGCGATCGTCTGTGGCAAGGGTTAGCTTGACAGAAGCACTCCATTAGGTCTGTGTTTTGCCTGCATCGAACTTCCGTCGTTCTTCCGGCGTTATATAATTCCTGAGCTATAGTTGCCCAGCCGATGGTCCTGAGATCTGTGATCGGTTCTTATCCAGGGACCTTAGCGACACGTGAGTGGGTTTGGGTTTGACCTTCTTGGGCATCATAATGAACAATTACCTTTTAAACCTAATTGTCGAGGTGACGGGGTGGGGATTAAATATTAATATGTATGTATTTGGCGTTTTGTTGCCAGGCTAAACCGACTTTTGCCAGCTAGCGGTATTCCCGGCCTGGGCCCGCAAGGAATTTCTACCTCTAAAATTAGATTGTTCTCTTATAATTTTATTTAAATAACATAATAATTTTATTTAACAACGATTTCTGACAGTTATTTTCAACATTTTTCCGTAATGTATAACGTATTTGTTAATTTAAATTCTGAGATTTACTGGAACCATTTATTTTTTCAATAGGAACAACACCAGACATTGTCCTCATATTGGGTGTAATTGCTTCATTTAGTGATTTTATTATTATAATTTTGAAGTTGGGTACTACAATGTCCATGGACATATCAAATTTGCAATAGAAATGTCATACATTGCGTCATTTTTGTTGGGTATTCATTTAATAATTTCAATAAATATATCATCCTCTGTATAAGTGAAATGATCAAATGAGCCCATGTTTCAGACTTCTTATTCTTATATTATATATTCTTAAATTATATCACGTGTGAAAATCATTAAAGTCATGTACATTAATATTTGAGCAATTATTTTTAAAAGGGTAATATATTTTATTGGTTTTTGTCTTTTTGTGCTTGTTTTTGTGATAACATTCTCCTAAAAGAGGGTAGCGGAATATCATAGACAGAAGCAGCCCCCGGGGGCTAAAAAGAGAGAATAAATGAAAAACAAAATTTTAAGAATAATATTGAAACCAATTTTAATTTGCATATTGAACGAATTAAGATTGTAACTAAAATAATGAGTTTCATACTTTATCCAGAATTCTTTCGTTGCTTCGATTTTGACAATTTATTTCATAATAACGGCAACTCTTATTTCTCTACTCGGCACATTAATGAAAATAATCTGAAATTACGTTTTCGTTACTGAAAAGTTTTCAAAATTTTCTCAACAAGCAACCGTTTTCTACGTATATTGGGCGTAATATATGTATAGCATAAGGAAAGTTATGAAATGCTGCGGAAAATCGACTTCGAGATATTAACGAAAAAAAGGAGTTTTGGAGTCCACTGATACCGAAAAAGTGTTTTTTTTCAAAACTACAGTTTGTCCGTCTGTTCGTCCGTCTGTCTGTCCGTCCGTCTGTGTATATCACTAGCGTCTAAACCATAAGTAGGATTTTTTCCAAATTCAAGAAACCTCTGTCGATCTGACTCGAGGCGACTATTTGAAATTTTGAAAAAAATTCTTTAAAATTTGAAGGTTTTTACGTAAAGTCCCCCGAACGTTTTAAAATTTTTCAAAACTGCTGCAAACGTTTTCTTTAAATTTCAGTTAAGAATAAAGTAAAATTCACTTATAAAGGTGGAATTGGTCCGATTTTCAGGTTTAACTATGAATTTTCGAAAAATTCAAAATTTTTCGGGCGTCGTCCTACAACTACAAAATTAAAGAGAGATTTTACAAATACACGATTTTCTCAAAAACAGCTCCAAGTTTTTCTTTAAACTTTTGGAAAGCTTTTTTAATAATCACACTTTCCTCCTCAAATGAAAGATTATAAAACTTGAAATAAAGAAATGCAAAGAAATGTAATGGTGCTACGAATGCACATATTTTCTTGCATTATTTCTAACTATTGTACTATATTACACTGCTTCATAAACCTGTAAAAATGCTTTCAACAAGCATTTTTTTCCACTCAGAGATGCGAAGTCTGATGCTGAGAGTTCAAATCCCAGTACGCCGTCACAAATACCAATACGCCAGAGAAACGCCGTGTGATTCGAACTCCAGCCGACGCTTAAAAACGTAAATGCTCTCTTTATGTAAAGTACCCTCAAAAATCAAAATATCCTTTTCAAACTCCTAAAGCCTCAAGTTTATTCAGATCTATCTTGGAATATTAATTTTCATGAAAATCACCTGAACGGTTTAAGCATTAGCGTTGAACAGTTCCTGACAGACGTTTTGTCGATATTCAATTTTGCGGTGTAAAGGATCCACAAAACACAAATTGTGGCTACTTCACGTGTCAGAAGAATTTTGTTCTACATTTAGTAACTTTATTTATTTTTCGTTATCAGGGGTCGGAAATAAGTTTTTCTGCCGAAAATTCGCCATTTCTGGCGCACGATTGCATAACTTTCTCATCTTACGACGTAACTTTGGGAGGGCGAGAAAGTAATATCTTTATCACTTCTTAGTCTATTGCTCCTAGAAGTGAAACTACCATAATTAGAATTTTATTGTTTCACATTGTGTGAAGAATGCTGCATCAACCTTGGTCAAAATGCATTAAGCTTTTCTTCCAAACATCTTCGTTGTCCTCGCCTGGGTTTACGAGTGATGAAAAACGTGTATCCCATATATGTCCAAGCTCTCGACCCAGATGTGATCATCAAATAAATAACTTATCCATACAAGAATAATATTCTTATTAGTATCTCGTCTCATGAATGAATGCAATGGCATATTTTCAGGACACATGGATATAAAGCTCCTTTAAAATCTTGGTCTCTTTATTTTAAAAAAGTATTTATTTCAGGTAGTTTCGCGACAACACGGTCACTAGTATTTGCAGACACAAATGTATTTAATCAATTTATGCAGTTTTCATTTGAAATTATGGTGATATAGTTTTAGCATTCTTATTAAATAGTTGAATTGAACTAATTGAACAACTTTAAAATTGTATTTCCAAAATACTAGTTCTTTCGCATTTTCCTCTTTCGGTTACCTAACCTTGATGAATTATTTGATGTATTCCGATTCGCAGAATTCCTTTCAGCCACTAACAGCCACATCAGTTACGCTACTACTGGCAGTTCCTCGTCGCGTCGTTTTCGGTTCATTTCCTGCACCGACGGCAGAAGATTCGAATCTTGTCATTTTGCTTCGGAGCATTTGGATTCGAGCGCGGAATAAAACCGGCTTAGGAGTCTCAGGACATCAACTGATGCCACTGCAGTGCTTCTGACCGCGGGGTCCTAGGGTTAGAGACCTGACGGTGCTAGGATTTTCGACACTAGCTAGATAGCTAGGTTGAATTCAAATGCTGCCTGGAGGAGAATTCTAGCAACGAGCTACTCTGTTGAGTAGTTTTCCGTGGTTTCTCTGATCAGCACCAGCCGAATGAAGGAGCAGTACCCTAACAAACGGGCCACGGACCGTGCGCGATCTTTCCTTCCTTTTCCTTGTCATATCCTCTCCCCTTACGTACGCACAGTTACTCTTACATGTACTTCATTACCACGCATGGCGGGTTACTATGGGAGCTTAGAGCTTATCCGGGCTGGGGTGGTGCCCTGCTGATGAGGGACACATGGATGGGTAAAATCCCTCTAGCTGACCTCTACGTCAGCACTGCATCTCACCATCAAGCGGGGGAAGATCACCACCACCACCACCACCACCACCACCACCACCTCCCTAGGGAAACATACACTACACTTATGAGAATAATAACCTTCACAGTTGATGCGTCAGGAAACACCAATCAATTAATGAATGCTTGGAATCAATATGGGAGCAACTGCTCCACGCAAGAAAGGGCAGGTACGGACAGAAGTATCAACTTCCTACATCAGAAGGTCGAAGTGATACTTCGAGGAACCTCCCTCACATTCGTAAGCGGTTCGAAGAAGGCGATCTGACATTGCCTGCTGCTGACGGCCACTTGATCCGGCAGGCGGATCACGAAGTCTTCGAGGAGAGACTCACTGTGGTAGGTGGAACCGTCTGCACACGTGAGCACGGTTCGTATAAAGCACTTGGCAGTCAGCTCAGACTAGGCGTGTCTGCCCACCAAATGGCTACTCCCCTGACATATTTCCGTGCTCCACAAGATTTACTGTTCATTGCGGGAAAAAATGTGTTCGAATGTATTATCCACCACGTAAATTAATTGTTTTCAAACATCCGCAACCGTGTTAATCGGTTTCCCAAGAATATTCCGAATGCTTTCTGGAAAATACGTCTTCACAAACAAAATAGATTTACATTTAGCATTCCAAGGGCCTACGTTAGTAACTTTGTGATAAATTATACATGTGTTGCGGATAAAAGATATTAAATTTTAAGCAAAATGCCAGTGAACATTTAAATAATAGTACATCTAGATATTAAATTTTAACGTCACATAAAAATGCTAGGTTTCTTTGAACGGAAAATTTTATTTTTCTTGGCCATGACAACCTTTTTGGAAGTGAGTTTAATCTTTCCAGAAACTCAATGTTCACATATTTTCTAGCAATTGTTTTTGGACCATATCCAAAAGATAAGTGATTGTAAATCTTATTGGTTCCAAAGAAAGATTTAGAAAATAAGACGTTCCCTCAGGCATGCAATTCCACCCAAAAATCATTCTTTCTTATTCAAAAACAATTGAATTTTAGAAAAAATAAAACCTGCAAGAGAAAGTAATGTAAATTGTATTTTGTATTAAAAATTGCTACAATAATTAACGACGAAAATATACTAAAAGGCAACTTCCGCTTTACGAGTCCTGGCAGCCCTCCTGTGAAGTGAAGTCGGAAATTGTGTAACTATAATGCAGTGAACATTTGAGAAAAGTGTAATTTCCTTTAAGAAATCATCATTACTTCGTATTCATAGTGTTAACGTCAATTACAGCTTCTGAGGATAAATAGAAAATTACTTTCCTGATATTGCAGATCATTCTCCGCTTTCAAACGTAGTGGTTTTACTCGAAATAATACAAACTATCATTACTAGCAAATGAGAACCACGGTAATATGATGATCTCAGTTTTTAGAATTAAAATAATACAGTGTGTTCAAGGAATTTGTCCACAAATTCTCACGGTACTTTTGTATTCTTTCTGGGAGGATAAGTAGTCGGAAACAAGTTTGTAGTGATCTACCAAGAACCATTGTAGGAGCTTTTCAAGATTATAAACTTCTGTGAACTGATTGGACATCTGATTAAAACTTTTTCGGTATCTTTTTTTCCTGAGAGAAACAGCATTTAAGCCATTCTTTATCCCAGCCATCCCAGCCATTCTTTATAATTAATGAAAATTATATACTCGCGCTTTAATTGCTGTTTTATTTGTAATTTCACTGATTAGTTTTAATTATTTTCCAGTTTGCACTCTTCTCTAACATACAAATTAGAAACACTTTGTAGTCCTTCATCTAGCGTAGTATATCTGAATCTAACCTTTCAATATACATCAATGTGTCAATAACCTGCTTTCTTAGCTGAAGAATATATGTAGTATATACTGCTAATTTTTAAGCTTTGTTGGCATTTAAATGCCCTGTTAGGCGAAATGTACGTCAGCGGAATTATGTGCAAAAATGCTAGGTGAGCTAGCATATGCCTGCCTAGCGATTTTAAAACCGCTTGTAGCATATATGTGCAGATACGGCATCATCGGCCGAGTCCAATCGTAAGCACTCTGCATTCAGAGCCACAACGAAACCAACTGGAACTGGAAAGACCACACACTTCATTGGAAGTAATGACGCAGAGTCAGAGAGTATAGAGAATCGCGGAAAATTTAACATTTGTTTCACCATAAGTACTTTACATCGAATACCAGTTTCTTCAATCCTTTTAACCTTTTGAATTGGAGAACTAACAGAAAATTAAATCTGTATTTTTATTGAAATTAAGACGACGCGTTCGAAAGAGTGCTAGAATTTTGATTGTAGAAGAAAGGGAATATTTTTTGGTATCATGTACCCATAAAAGATGTTTTCTTCTCAAAGGATTGGCACATTTCCTGCAATATTACGGAACTTTCCCCGTAAGAGAAGAGCTATCGGTGTACGGGAAATGAAAACGGAATTTGGGAAATTTGATTTATTAATGTTTCCGGGTGCTTCATCAAACTAGAATTTTAAATAAGTGATCAACACCCACAACTATTCCCATAATAATAATAATAATAATAATAATAATAATAATAATAATAATGATAATAATACTAATAATAATAATATTGTAGTTAAGAAACCAGGAAGTATTATATCATTAACTTATTAAGATAGGTTCACTTTTCTGATTCATAGCAAGTTTTTCTTCTATTGCATAAATGCAACTTTCTAGTAGATCTGCTTAGATAGTTTTCCTTTCAGACTTTTTTGTTTGCGCTATACGTAGAAGACTATTAACGCAGCTTATTAACGAATGCACTAAATCTATAAACTACTCACTTACGGGAAACTTACAATCCTTTTTAAATACCTCATATTGTTAAAACCACTAAGATATTGTGACAGTTAACGTCAGCAAAAAAACAATGGACACAGAATCTAGTGAAGATAACGCCTAATTACTATACAAGTTTATTTAATTGGCTGTTCGGGTGATGCCGCGTCCATGGTAAAGGTGCCGACGTTTCGGTATGTCATCTGCAACCTTCCTCAGAACATAATGCCCGAAGATGCACTGCGCACGAGTTAAAACAGAGTGCTATAGAGCCGGAGGCCAAACCTAGGCTAAAACGTGGCAACCACTGTATCCCTAGGCTTTATGGTCTTCCTAAGATACATAAACCCGACGTGCCACTGCGCCCCATTGTGAGCGCTATTAACTCTCCCACCCACCCTCTCGCCCGCTATGTGGCCGACAAATTGCAGCCTTTGACTGACGACATCCAGTCAGCTGTTAGGAATTCGGCCCACCTTATTGACATACTTAAGAAGCATCGCGTAAATGACTCGGACATCCTCGTCAGCTTCAATATCACGACTTTGTTCACAATGGTTCCGGTGGACGAGGCGGCCACTGTCATACGCAGGAAACTTTGCTCCCGTGGGCTCACTTCGGAATGGGCCGACTTAGCAGAGTGCTGTCTCAAGTCCACTTTCTTCCAGTACCGTGACCAACTAGATGCTCAAGTTGAAGGAGCGGTATGGGTTACCCTCTCTCTCCAGTAGTGGCTAACCTTTTCATGGAGGCCTTCGAAACGGAAGCCCTGGAGAATGCCCCACTAAAACCAACTGTATGGCTCTGGTACGTGGACGATACACTAGTAGTGTGGCCCCACGGTCCTCACACCTTAGCTGACTTCCTCCCACACCGCAACAACACACACCCTAAGTTTAAGTTCATAATGGAGGTGGAAAATGAGGGAAAAGTTTTCCTCGACATGCTGGTGTGTCGGAAAACGAACGGCAGACTAGCACACAGTGTTTACCGGAAACCTACTCACACAAACTGCTATCTACACGGCTCTCACCATCACCCGGCAACTAAACATGGGGTTTTGAAAACTGGCCATTAGAGCAACTAGTGTGTGATACGGGTACTACAACGAGGTCCTCGCGCTTACGTAGTTCGCGCAAATAAATAATATAAAAGCTTGTACGCGTGAACGATCGCATCCCTCCCCTTATGTCATCTGGGGTATACGAGATCCCATGCAGCTGCGGCCATAGTTACATTGGCAAGACTGGACGTACCGTAGAGGAACGCCTCCGGGAACATATTCGTCATTATAAATACAATAATACGAATAAATCGGCCGTAGCCATACACGCAAGTAAAACTGGCCACGCCATTCTATTTGATGACACTCGCTTCTAAGCCAGAGAAGACCGCTGGGATACGAGGAGGGTAAAAGAGGCGGTGGAAATTATCAAACACCGTCATAACCATAATGCTGGCCAAGGCATATGTCTACACGATGCCTGGAAACATCTACTTTACCAGGACGTCCGGTCTCGACCGGATGCGGTCCTAGCTGCTCCACAACGTCCAATTACGGACGGAGCGCCTTTTCTCACCCCGCGGGGAGCCCGCTCCTGATTGGCCGGTGCACAGCCTTCGCATTGCCCGACCACCCAACACGGTTAGAGGGGGAACTATTTTAACTCGTGCGCAGTACATCTCCGCGCATTACGCCCTGAGGAAGATCGTAGAATGGCGACCGAAATGTCTGCACCTTTACAATGGGCGCGGCATCACCCGGACAGCCAATTAAATACTCACTCTGGCCGCGGAAGCCTACGCTCTCACTATACAAGTTGGAGCTTATATTGGTTTGGGGTGGGAGTTCATTTGCCATTCTGCGTTATGCTCGTTGAGGCTGATGCAGCAGGCGTGTTGCAGCCTATTTTAGTGAGGAGGAGGAGGAATGAAAGGATGTTATCGAAACATACTTCTTCAAAAGTGTCTTCTTAAGGTCGGATAAGCATTAAATTTTTTAAAAAATATGTTACTTACTATGTATTAATCTGTGAATAATACTCACATTATACATTCTTCATTAGCCTGCAGTTGATGTTTATTGTAAGTGTATGATGTGTGTGATATGATGTTTGTGATGTTTATGGTAAGACAAGTGACGCATTTGCATGTTGGTCTTCACTAACATACAAATCCTCAGTCATTTGCTGCCGTTTACCTGCAATAAAATCGAATGTACAAACGTTCCAACAGATTCTCACAAAAATGTAATGATATCAATTATAAAGTAAGTGATACTGTGACAGTGTAAAAAGAAGGAACGAAAGGAGATTACCTGAAGGTTCGTTCAAGAAAACTTGCGCGAGAAATACCTAGGTTGGCTCTGATATATTAAATATCATATTTGCCAACCGTTTGGTGTAAAAATTCCACTACTACAGAATTTGAGGTGTTTTTACATTAAACCAGATATTTGACCTCAATTTTCTCTGTGTTGAAGTCATTGTAGATTTGCGTTTTTTTTACAGTAAAGCACCCGTCTATTCCCAATTAATGTTTCTGTACCATAAAAACAGTTTTGCAAAAAGGGTCAGTTATGGGGTTTTTACAATAAGCGATTCATTTAGCAACTGGATTTATCCACTTTTTCCTTACCAGGGACCGGCAGTGAGAGTCTTTGTGTCGAAAGTTCGCCGTTTACCGGCGCACGATTACAATACAATCTCTTCTTACGTTAGTAAGTGCGAAAAAGTAAAAATGTAAGAAAAAGTAGAGAGGAGATAGAGCATATTATACGTGCACGTTTTCTTGAGCCCTAGAATATTTATCCCCACTCCTTTGCGAACATTAGTTGAATTAAGAATATATAACAGCAATGAGCGTTGTAGACAAAATCCGATAACCAGAAATGTTCTCTCCGATGTAATAGAAACTTGCATGGAAAAACGAACGAATCAGTTTGATATAAAATTACTTTTGTGAAAATAACCTAACTCCCCACTTATCTCGCAACTAGCGAAGCGAGGGCTCAAGAAAATGTGCGCGGATAATACCATTAAAGAGAAAAATGATTCATATAGAATATATCTTAATAATCCTACAGAAGAAATAAAGAGCTGTATCGGCAAAGACGACATTTTGCTAAGAGGTTAGTGAGGAAAATCTAATAGGAAACTTAGGATAGATTTATCTCAAATATTGAAGATGTCTTTCACAGCCGACAAACCTTTGCGTAGAAAGCCATGAAAACATTGTGCAGCGATAAGAGAGAAGAGGTGAAGTTAAATGTTAATAGCGATGAAGTATGAACAGATCAACACAAAAGCTTGTGGTATGAGGAATTTTCGAAGAAGTACCATCCTATATTAGAATACATGGTTTGGACTTCTCAATGGAGGAGATAACAGAATCCATTAGAGCGTGAAAAATAGGAAAGCAACAGGTTTAGATAAAATAAATGCTGAGAGTTGGAAATATGGCCGAATGCTTCAACAGCTGAGATGTTACATTTGTTTAACATGTGCTAGAAACGGTAAAACGCTACAATGGTTGAAGTCGAAAGTAATCCCTTTATTTAAGAGCGGTAACAGAGAAAACTGTGAGAATTATAGAGGCATCAGCTTTTTGGATAGCGCGTATAAAATATTTGCTAGAAAACTTAATCAAAGGCTGGAGCGAATAGAAGATGATACCAGATGCAAATGGCATAAACATGTCAAAAGAATGTCAAATGCTTATTACCAAAATGAGCATAAAGTTATAAATCTGGAGGCAAGAGAGATCTTGGGCGTCCGTGAAGAAGATTGATGGAGAAGCCGAAAAAGGCACAAATAATGCCTGAAGGCAGAAGAAGAAGATTAAGTATTCGGTAATTACATTTACTAAAAATGTTACTATTTATTATTTTTATAATGTAGCTACTTCTGCTCACTGAGTATTGAGAGCGATATTGCACTTTTGGGACTAGGAATTGATATTTTTTTTGTGGTTCCCACAGGTAGAGATACGTGAGAACTTATAGTGACTGGTTCTTGAAACCTTGGATGTGAATACTATTTTCGTTTCTGAAAATGTAATAACCCTAAGCCTCTGGGAAATATCCCTGTTGAACAGACATTAGACATTGGGAGAAACGTAGAATACATTCCATTTGTGTGAAAATACGTTTATATTTTCACAGGTCTTGATCACTCGTTTTAAGACAATAGGCTCTGAAGACGTTCGAAAGACTGTAATATTTTAGGAATGAATCCTCGATTTTATCAGGTTTTTTTCTGTTTAAAGAGAAACTCAAGAGACGTCTTCTAAATTAAGTGGTAGATGTAAAGACAAACGATATTATTCAGTGACTTTATTCTGTGGTTTGTAGAATATTATTTTACACTCTCGCACAGAGTGTAAAATAATATTTTTTAACAAGTTGGTCAGTGTTACGAGGAACAGGGGTATGGCGGCCTGTAGATGTCGGCGGTGCGCTCTAAAATTTTTTGAACGTGACGAAAAAAAACTATGCAATTGGGGAATGAGTACACATCTAATTCTTGTTGTATATTGTTCGTTTGTTAGCCAAAGTGTGAAGGAGTTGTATGCCATATTGATGTGCCATTTCAAACTGTTCATGTTGAATTCAAAGTGTCATTTTTAATGCTGTCTTGTATTACGAGTTAAAATCGTATGTTTTGCTAATGGTAGACAATTCTTTTTCATCGCCAATTATGACCTCGAAATTGCTTTTCGGCATCTCTAAGTCACCGCCATACTGATTCTCAAAGATGTCCCATTTGTCACTCTGTCATGAATCGTATGTACACACCCGAGAAAAATATTTTTATTGATTTTAATGGCAAAAATGGCAAATGGCAGATAACGCGTGATCCCCAAATCAAAAATTTACTAAACAGATTAACTAGGTTAGTCAAAAATAAATTAGACTAATATAGATTCACCAAATTTAATAATTATTTATCCCAACTTCAACCTAACTAATACTATTTGACCTGCTGTTAAAGGAATAACCAATGAAAAATACCAAATAAAAACGAGTAACTGCGAAGTCGCTCGCCTTTTACAAAGGAGATCTAGGTTCGATTCCCGGACATTCTCATGTGACCTTTATTCCAACAAAACGAGATTAACTTTTTCACAAGGGCAAGTCCCAACTCCTGTTAAGTGTCCTAAACCTACCCCATATCCTAATTCTGGACGCTGGGTGATGCGGGTGTAGTAGTAGGAGCGTACGTGGAGATGCTACCTGCTGGGCCTCTTGACTGCGACGGGACATGACGTGACATTAAATGGCAGATAATGTTAATGGAGGATTATTCCCATAAATAGCGCGATGATTAATGGAGGATTACTTCTAAGCGTAAAGCGCTCAACGCCCCCGCATCTCGGATACGCGTTGCGTCAATTGAAACGGAACAAGTTTTTTCAAAACATAACGTTAAAAATACAAATTCTACTGCAGCCACAGATGCAGTAAAAGCTGAACGTTTTGTAAAATAATTGCATTTGTCTTTTACACACAAACCTACCACTAACACTGCATTCACACATAGTTTATTAAATAATTTCCAAAATCCTTTCCACTCCTTGCCTGAACGTAATAAATTTATTTCCTCATCCAAAATAAAATTGATTATTGCCAAAATAAAAATAAGAAAAAACCTCCAGGTACGGATCAAATCCCTTACATAGTAATCAAACGTCTTCCGAATAGAACGAGTTCTTTAACAGCGATATTTGTCTCCGTTCTAGACGCTAGTTTCCATTTTCTTTCCTGAGATGTGAAAAATTTCTCTCATTTTACACTTTTCTTAACTATAAAAAACAGTAAACCTGAAAATTTTCGTCCTATCCGTTTGCTCTACAATTTTTCTACAACCTTTTAAAAAGCTATTATATCTAGATTAATTAAATTTATTCATTCAACTAATCTTCTACTTAATTCTCGATTTGGTTTTAGACATAATTATTCAACTACTCACCAACTCATGCGTTGATTTGCCTACATTGCTACAGGTTTTCAAAAAACAATATAATTTTGCTATATTTCTGGATATGGAAAAGCTTTGGTCAAAGTTTGTCCATGTGGTTTATTATACAAATTAAGAAATTTTTGTTTCCGAATATAAAGAAGTAGCCAAAATTGTAGAATTTGCATAATGACGTACCGTAGTTTGAGATTGTAATATAATAAAAAACATGTACTGCAATATGGCTAATATACTCCAATTCTTAAAAAAAAATCAGAAGCACGTCGTGTGGTACAAGTATTCATCTGTTTAAGGGACTGTCTTATTTACCAACCAAGTAAAAATCCTTCTTCTCTTGGGGTAAGGTGATTTTTCCAGGTATTTTTAATATTTCTAGTAAATTATTTACCTCTTGGAAATTAATTCATTTATTTTGTAGAGTATTAACCATCTCATAAGAAATTAATTCGTAAGAAATAAATCATGAATATAATAATTCGCTCCAGGGGCAGGGTTCTGCGCCTGGGCGTCTGATTGGTGGAATATTTCTAACGCAACTACGAGTATACGTATGCACGAGAGATGAAGATTCGTGAAGTTCAGAGAAGGTGGAAAGGGAGCCTCTGTTGGCTGGAAACCGTGTCATGGACGATAACGTCGTAAAACCTGTTAAACGATTAAGTATGTCTGCATGTCGATCCGGCTTTCTGCAACTGGTTTGGCCCCAGTGCTTTGAGTTAAAATTCATTACTATTTACATATTTATACATATTCAACTGATTTCAATCTATTTTTGCGTTGCCTTTACGAACAATTATGTTCATTTAAATTGCGGTTTTGAATAATTATTACACCTCAATTCACAGACATTTTTAATTCTTGTACGAAGAATATTCCTTTATCAAACTAGCAATCACTTTATACAAAACTATTACGTACACTTACGGAAACTAACATTTAGCCACACAACTTCCACATCACACATATTCAATGCACATCACTGTCACATATATACAATCTACACCATCACATCATGTGATTGCAAATGTAGGCAACAAAGTATACAACATCTAAGTTACCACAATCCTGTCATATTATCCTGTCATATATGTCATATTATATAATGTTACATATTCAAAACTACACAAAGTTAATCAACACTCTTTCCGCTACTTTTCCGAAGGCATTTCTTACTGGCCCAATATCATGTCCATTCGCTATTCTACACATTCTATTCTGTGGAGCACTAAAAACAAATTAGTTCTAGCGAACGGCAGTGCATGTATTGCTTCATTTTAATTTCTGTGCCTTCTGGGAGGAATGTACCAACAAACTGTTGATAGTAAAGTATAGCTAATAATATTATTATTTATAAGGTTGTACCATACCAAACTAGTGGTGCAACAGAATGGCACAGACTTTCCCGTATTAGTTTTATTTTTTCTTTAGCCTGGGCTAGCTATTCGGACTTGCCACAAACACTTGTGAGCCCAAAGTATTTTTTTTTAAATTTTCTGTTTTTCAGTTTTTTACCCGTAGAACCGAAATATCACTTTAATTAATAAAAATATAATATTAAAGAAGAGTAAAACCTTGTCCTAAATGGCAATTTGCATTGAAACATTTCTTAAGCCGTTCTTAAGAAAATGGCGTTTAAACTCAAGTGTAAAATCGAAATTAGAAGCTCTTTTTCATAAAAAACATTTTTAGTTTCGGAAAACTTAATTAGAAGTTATTTGAAGCACTTTCATATACAAATGAAACAGTGTTTACAAATCGATGGAAATGTGCATACTAACAACGTGAGAGACATTTAAAAAATTACATTTGTGTAATTTTTGGAAAAAAAGTACCCCACAACGTCATATTAAAGAATACAGTTAACACTGTCCGTTCCAAAAGTTTGAAGAAAAAATTGGAGCCATTTTTGAGAAAGTCGCGTTTGAGCGTTTCTGAAAATGCGGAATTTTGAGGTTATTTTCGTTGAGTTTCCGAGAAACGTTGTATGACCTTATTTAATGTAAATGTACTCATAAATACAATAATGTTAACAAATCGCCGCTAATGTAAATATTAACGACGCGAGAGACAAGTAAAAATACAGTTTTGTAATTATAAAGAACAACAACAAAAGAATAGAGCAATATGGCGTTCATGTCATCTTATAGAGTTCATTTAGCACTATCCTTATGAAAATTAAACGATTTTTTTAAAAATTGCAAATATTACAAGCAATATTGCGCGAAAACTAATAAAAGTTTCATACATCTTCTTAAATGCCCATATCGTAGCCCAAAAACCTTTCAACTTTTGCAATTTTCAAAAATTCATATATTTGTACAAAACTGCGACCTACGTCGTTTATTTAGCGCCATCCTTTTCGCTATCAGGGACAAACTACGAGTATAATAAAAAATGTGGAGGCATTTCAGGGAAAAAATTGAAAATGTCCTTGAGGTTTCAAGTAAAGTACCTAAAAATTAAAACTTCAATTTGAAATTCAACGATTTAACCGCTAGCGTTGTTCACACACGGACAATGACATTTTGTTGCATTTTGATTTTTGGGTATCAAGGACCCACAAAACATGGATTCTGGCTACACGACGGGTTAGAGGCCCTTTTCCTAAATTTAGCGACTGGATTTATCCACTTTTTTGTTACCTTGGCCCTGTAATAAGATACAATGTAGGCTTTCACGGCCGGTTTCCACATCAAAATCAGTCAAACTTGTCAAACTTGTCCATACAAGTTCCCATTAGACCACGGCCTTCAAGCCCGGAAACAACTGATTTTGACCTGTAATAAGAGTTTTTCTGCCAAAAATTAGCCTTTTTTCGCGCTGCATTACATAATTTTCTCTGTACTCCGTACCGAGAAAGTAAAAAATAAATACAATGATGAAATGAAAAATATATTAATTAGTTTTCTACGTGAATATTAAAAATTGAATAACAGAACAAGAAACTAACTTTCCATCGAATTTACCCACCATATTAAATGCCTTTAACTTTCTTTCATAAACAAAATAATACTACACTGTTTCAATCATCAGAATGCATTCATGACTTACCTTTAGTCTTGACCTTGGTTATACCCTTTTCCCAGATCACGCACGCCTCCCTCTCCGTCGCATCACCAAGACTCCAGCGCCAATTCCACTTGTTAAAAGTCACTTTAACTTCCACACGTTCTTTCCTATCTCTCTCTCTCTCTCTCTCTCTCTATATATATATATATATATATATATATATATATATATATATATATATATATAATATATATTGAAACCCAGATTATGTGTTTCATTACACTAATTAAATCATTAGTGTAAGAATTCAATAGCTATTCTGGACTGCGCGGTGCGAGCGCCGGGCGCTGCGAGCAGCGGGCAGCCGGCAACGGTCGCCGCCGCCACCGGTGCCGCCGGGAGGCGAGCGTGAGAACGGCGGGTACAAGCGTGGCAGCGCGCACGTGCAAAAAGTTCGTTAGTTGGATTGAGGCGGCCGCCGCCGAAGGATGTGCCGACGTGCGGCCGGCGAAGTGGAGAGGTTAGCAGAGCGGCGACCAGTGCGGACGTGTAGCGAGGGCTCTCCGCTAGTGAATGGACGCATGTAATACGCGACATAGTTAGGTGATTAGGAATCGCAAAGTAATGGACATGTAAACAGAACATTAGAAGTATCAGTATAGTAAAAGATTAGTGTTGGTAAAATAATTGACGTCGCTCTTATTAGTTGGTGCGGAGGGAACATTCTTGAAAGCGTGCGGTACAGAACTGTGACCAGTATACGGAGTAGGCGGGGGTCGTGTAATTAAACCCACTAATGGACAGTGATTCGAGGAAGGTGCGCAGCCGAGGTATCAAGATCTTGTTCGGGGAAGAATTGTTGGAGCATCAGCCGTGGATGATCACCACGCCATCTGCTGCCGACGGCCCGCAGCAGTAGCAGAGGTCGACAACCCTGTCGGCACGAGCGGCTCGACGAACCTCAGAGGTATTCAAACGGGGCCCCGAAGGTATGAAAGTTGTATTTTACTCTTAATCTTGGTACCAAGGCGGAGTATAAAAACGGTGTCTGATTATGTAAATAGTAACTTTGATTTAAAATAAATCTTGTCATAATTGTATTTCTATGTATGAATAACTTCCCCAACGTTGCACCGACTTATCCTAGGACCCATTCACGTAAAAGACACCCTCTCTTAGTGTTATATTGCAGTGAAGATACCCGGCACCACCAGGTACGTCACAATATATATATATATTGTGACATACCTGGTGGTGCCGGGTATTTTCACTGCAATATAACACTAAGAGAGGGTATCTTTTACGTGAATGGGTCCCTGGATAAGTTGGTGCAACGTTGGGGTGGTTAATCATAAATTGAAATACAATTATAAACAAGATTTATTTTAAATCAAATTTGTTATTTACATAATCAGACAACGTTTTTACACTCTGCCTTGGTACCAAGATTAAGAGTGAAATGCATTTCTCATACCTTCGGGGCCCAGATCGAATACCTATGAAGTTCGTAGAACCGCTCGTGCCGACCGGATTGTCGACCTCTGCTACTGCTGCGGGCCGTCAGCGTCGGATGGCATGGTATCGCCCACGGCTGATGCTCCAGCAATTCTTCCCCGATCAGGATCTTGACACCTCGGCTTCGCACCTTCCTCGAATCACTGTCCGTCAGTGGGTTTAATTACACAACCCGCGCCTACTCTGTATACTGGTCACAGTTCTGCACCGCGCAATTTCAAGAATGTTTCCACCGCGCCAATTTGCGGTTCCTAATAGCACATAAAATACGTCGCAATGTTATATGCGTCCATACACCGGCGGAGAACTCTCGCCGCACGTCCGCACTCGCCGCCGCTCTCCTGACGTCTCCCTGGTCACCGTTCTGCCAACGGCTCTCGTCCGCGATTCTCGTAACGAACTTTTTTGCACGTGCGCGGTGCCCAGTTCCAACCGAAATTCACACGCTAGTCTCCCCGGCGGTGGCACCGTCGGCGGCGGCCGCGGTCGCTCGCCGGCCCCGGCGAGCCGCGCTCGGCGCGCGCACCGCGCAGTTCAAACTAGCGATTAATTTCTTACACTAATGATTTAATTAGTGTAATGAAACACATATTCTGGGTTTCATCACCCCCCCCTTTCTTTTTTTGAATTTTTTTCACTTCTGGAAAAATTCACACTAGTAACATCGTCACTGCCGATGGTTGCACTCGTTTGCATATTGCTCGACGCCCTATATACACTTATAACCTAAAATCGAATTAACATGTGATTACGTATATTAACACTGACATTACACTTATTTACACTTCACTGTTTTCCATACATGTTGAACCAGGTTTCCGATTTGAAGCTTGTAATGTCCTACTATGCCTTGTCTCTTGTGCGACAGTTCATCCCCATTTTGCTGACCGTGGTTTCCTAACTCACAGTTGTAGGACATAGCTTCCAGCGTGTTGAACACATCTTGATAAGTATCATCCCATTTCCAGCTACGACCTCTTCTACGTTTGTACCAATGGTTGACCATACCATCACTCTTCCCTCGCCCCTGACTCCGCTCCATTCTTGACCTGCCTACATCTCCTTCACTCCCATTCGTTGGGGCGTCTGCAAACATGAAGTTGTACCCCTTCAATATCTTCAAACCCCTTCCTAAATCGGTATGATCTGCTCTGCTCAGTAGGCTTTGCACGGTGACAGGATACTGTCGCGTTGACATGCAAATAATTCCTTGATATTTTATAGGAGCAAATAATGTTTTTGGCTCCATAACGCTCTTCGTTCTGTATTCACTACGACTTCCCCTGATGTAGTTGTAATGGCTATTCCTCTTGTCGCTCTTGATGTTTATTTGGGTTTCTTCATTCCACTTTCGTTCAGAAATCTTGTTTTCAAATTCCTTCAAAAATTTCGGAAATATACCAAAATTCTCTGCCCATGTCCTGGCGTTCTCTTCTAAAATTAGGTGTGATAACTGGATCTTGTATCCTTCCAATATGTTGTTTGATGCTAGGTGCCGTTCTTCTGCTCGCAGAACTACCTTAGGGTTTTCCGCCCCATCTCCCAGAGATTTCATCGACTTTGGAGGCATAATTTGTGTCACCCCATACTTGACACTTGGCGACGTTTTCTCGTCTTCTTCCTGTTTAAACTCTTCTTGTACTCTTTTCTCTTCGCACCCTTGTATATTTTCCACGGTTTCTTCTTCTACTATACGCTCCATTTCTTCTATTTTCATTTCCATTTCTTCTTCCATTATTAACTTCAATTCTTCCGTGTTCACTTTCACTTTATAAACATCCTCCTCGGTCTCGATTTGGACCTCCACCGTTTTGCCCTCCGCTGTCTTGACTTCCTCATGGATTTGGTTCGTCATCCCCTCGTTTCTATCTGTTACCGCTACCCTAGCATCTACTTGATGGCATGATTGAAATTTTAGCACCTCATCTTTCCTATCCAGTTCCTCCGCTTTCCCATACGGTTTTTCGCATATTTCGATTAGCTTCCTATTCCGTTCTTCTGTGATTCTTCCCATTTCTTCTGCCGGCTTCTTAATCTGTTCTTCAACCACCTTCCCGTTCTGTTCTTCTATTAGTTTTCTATTCCGTTCCTCCGCCTTCCTATTCTGTTCCTCCTCGGATCTTTTCTGTTTACCTAATTCTTTGCTCTGTTCTTCCGCAAACTTCTCAATCTGCTTCTCCGTTTGCTGCCTCAGCTGTTCTTCTAATGAATCTTTTGCCATTACGCCCGTACACGCTTCGTACTCTTCGTCCATCCCCAAGTCAAATCCTACCGCCTGGCTCCCCAGTTCTACCACCTGCCGTTCTAGATCTATATTTACTCTGTGGTCGACCAGAAAATCCATCCCTATGATTACCGAATACAATAATTTTTTGACTACCAGGGCCACCATCTCGTATACTTGGTTACCAATCCTGGCTTGAAACATGATTTGTTTTGTGATGGGGCTTGACTTCTTCTGAGTTGCCCCAATCACATACGCCCTATTCATAGGCAAACACATTACTTCTTTTCCTGTTGCTTTTAACTCCTCATACATTTCTTCTGATACTACTGTAGTCGTGCACCCTGTATCCACTAAAGCTTCTTTAATTATACCTTCACATTCTATCGATATCGTGGGACATTTCCTGATTCTGACCGCTGAGTTCTTACATCTCCGCCACGGTTGGGTATCATAGGTTACCGGCTGCATAGCGTTTATGGAGACCGCGTTTACGTCATCGATTTCCGCGTCCGCAATGGGGCCACCTATCACCGCGGACTCTATTAGTTTAAATAGTGTCCTTGATCACTACTTGTGCTAGGCTGTGCTAATCGGTCGGGTGCATTCCCGCCCCCGCCTCGCGTCTCCGTACGGTTTGAATTAGATCTGTTCCAGTCCGGTCTCTGGTTCCCCGGCTCTGGTCTCCATCCGTCTCCCCCTCTTCCGCGTTGGTTTCTCTGGTAATCGTTGCTCCTATCATTCCCTTGCCCCTGGTTACGTTCCGATCTAACCATATTAACATTCCCTTCATTTCTGTTCTTTGGTACGCCTGCAAATGTCAAGTCGTACCCTCCTAACACATTCTGGAATCTTTCCAGGTCGGTGTGCTGCACACTACGTAAAAGATTCTGCACCGTAACTGGGAACTGTCTCGTCAGTACACATATTATTTCCTGATCGCTCATCGGTGGGGATAGCGTTTTGTATTCCATAATACGCCTTGTTGCGTATTCCCGCAAACTTCCCATTGACTGGTTGTAATGATTATTCATTAAACTGATTTTAAAATTAATTTGAATTTCCTCATTCCAATACCGCTCAAGGAATCGATCTTTAAATGCCTTTACTGATTCGGGAAACTTATCAAATGTATCGGCCCATATCCTTGCGTTGCCTTCTAACATTAAATATAATAATTGTATTTTACACCTTTCCGAAGTATTGATAACATCTAGATGTCGTTCTGCTGCCTTCATAAATATACATGGATTTTCTTTCCCGTCTCCTGAAAATTTTAGTGGTCTTGGAGGGGTAAATGGTACCGTCCCGCTTGCTGCAATTGGGGATGCCTTGCATTCTTTTATTTGTTCAATCTCTGTTCGTAGTAACACAACCTTCTCTTCGCATTCCCGCTTATTCTCCTGCATTTCTTCCTTGACTACTAACTGCATCCTTTCAATTTTCTCGTCCTGCTTAGCGGTTTTATCATCTAACTGTTGGAATAACTTATTCTTCAAATCCCCCCCCAAACTAATTACTTGAGATTCGAGCTCTTTTTTTTGTTTCCCTAATTCTTCGGCAGTCCATTGCTCATGAATTTCCACCCGCTCCGCGATTTTGGTCATCTCGCTCTTCGTCAGTTCAAGTTGTTCTTCAATGCGTCCTATTCGCCCCCCTATTTCATCTAATTTCCTATTCTGTTCTTCTGCCAACTTCCCAATCTGTTCCTCTGTAAATATTTTCTGTTCTTCTGATTTCTTATTCAGTTCTTCTAATATCTTCCTATTCTGTTCTTCTGCCTTCCTGTCCCGTTCTTCAGCTGACTTCCCAATCTGCTCCACTGTGAATATTTTCTGCTCCTCAGCCGACTTCCTAATCTGTTCTTCTGTCATCCTATTCTGTTCACCTATTTCGTCTAATTTCCTGCTCTGTTGTTCGAACATCTTCAACAATAACTGTATGGGGTCATTATGAATATTTTCCCCACCCCCCAAATTTGGATTTCTTGTTGCCTGGATCATCGGTGTTGATGTCACTTCTACTTCTTTATTGAAGCTATCTCCTGTCGTGTCGTCTAACCGACTTCCAATGCCACTATCCCTGCTTTCCGATGACATGCTATTATCGATTCCTACATCTATCTCCCCTACTGCATCCGCCTTCTCTTCCCGGTCCAGCACTATATTTTGCGCCTCCATTCTGTTGCTTTGAGCTGTCCGATCGATTCCCACTACACTAAAATATCGCACAAATTTTCCTCTTGCCTCACCTACCAACGATACCACAGTTATCCTATAAAGTAACTATACCCGCCACAACACTGTATATTCTTCGTGAATGGTTTAATTCACTCCTATTTCAATTGCTAATTAATGACGAACAACCCTCATTCACCACCAAAACACAATAACACTAATTCAATAGCCATATAAATTTCCACTCACCTACCAATGCATAAACATAATCCTTACAATACATAATATTATTACCATTGAAACACATATACACTGCTAATAGACTCATTAATACTATTACACAAAAATGCTTTCAGATTATAATAAATCCCTTATTAATTGAAATTACTTTTCAACGCACTTATTGCTATATTATGTACATAATCATCATTCACATTTGCATGTCATATCTCCTCCCTGAATTTTCCTCAATAATATCATATAGATATTCACAACAAACATTCACACTGCTGGTATATCTTTCCCAATCTGGTATCTTTCTAATAAATTCCCCACACTTTACCATCACCAATAGATAATGCACTACTGATTGAATGTTCCCAGCAAAAAAACAATTTTGTGCATAATTTGTACAACACTATTAACCACCTTTATATTCTCATAAGAATTATTACTACTTCCCCATTTCTTTGATTTCCATGTTATAAAAAAAAATTGCCAAGCAGTTCAAATATTATTAATATGTCTTACAAAACTTGGAATTCTATTACATTATATTATTTGTAACATGTACGTGTATAGCCTTCATAACCTCAGTAACTACAATATTAACTATATATTGGATGCTCACAAATAATTGCCTATGTCAGCCCGCAATTAATTACGCAACAACATTTTTGTAATTATCAACATTTCATTATGCTTACTTGACTTGTGCATGTTTTTGCTAACACATGTATTGTTATTTTTTTTTTGTACTCTATAATAATACACTTTGCACTGCCTGCTTCTCATCTATACCCTACATTACTATACATCAATTACATGCACATGATTTTCCAACATTTCACCAACTTTCCTAAGGCCACATTTCTTATCTATACGTTATCCACTTGTTCGGGCGCCAGCTGTGACATACCTGGTGGTGCCGGGTAATGCCTCCACTGGGACGTACCTATCAGTGCAATACACTGTTCGGGCGCCAGCTGTGACATACCTGGTGGTGCCGGGTATTTTCACTGCAATATAACACTAAGAGAGGGTATCTTTTACGTGAATGGGTCCCTGGATAAGTTGGTGCAACGTTGGGGTGGTTAATCATAAATTGAAATACAATTATAAACAAGATTTATTTTAAATCAAATTTGTTATTTACATAATCAGACAACGTTTTTACACTCTGCCTTGGTACCAAGATTAAGAGTGAAATGCATTTCTCATACCTTCGGGGCCCAGATCGAATACCTATGAAGTTCGTAGAACCGCTCGTGCCGACCGGATTGTCGACCTCTGCTACTGCTGCGGGCCGTCAGCGTCGGATGGCATGGTATCGCCCACGGCTGATGCTCCAGCAATTCTTCCCCGATCAGGATCTTGACACCTCGGCTTCGCACCTTCCTCGAATCACTGTCCGTCAGTGGGTTTAATTACACAACCCGCGCCTACTCTGTATACTGGTCACAGTTCTGCACCGCGCAATTTCAAGAATGTTTCCACCGCGCCAATTTGCGGTTCCTAATAGCACATAAAATACGTCGCAATGTTATATGCGTCCATACACCGGCGGAGAACTCTCGCCGCACGTCCGCACTCGCCGCCGCTCTCCTGACGTCTCCCTGGTCACCGTTCTGCCAACGGCTCTCGTCCGCGATTCTCGTAACGAACTTTTTTGCACGTGCGCGGTGCCCAGTTCCAACCGAAATTCACACGCTAGTCTCCCCGGCGGTGGCACCGTCGGCGGCGGCCGCGGTCGCTCGCCGGCCCCGGCGAGCCGCGCTCGGCGCGCGCACCGCGCAGTTCAAACTAGCGATTAATTTCTTACACTAATGATTTAATTAGTGTAATGAAACACATATTCTGGGTTTCAATATATATACACAATTTATTTGTGTATAATATACTTGGTCATTAAACACTTATTTTCGTTTTCCATCACTCATCGGATGTTTACAAAACAATCCAAAACCTTTGCATTGAGTAATTGCTTTGTGAAAACTCCAACGTTCCCTTACAGTCAGGCTTGCCTATTATCTCTTTAAAATCTGGTTTTCGGTTTTCGGTTTAAAATCGTCTGGTTTTCACAGAACCTGGAAGAACCTAAGTGGAATTAGTTATTAGTGAAGTTAAAAATAATTACTATACATTTCAATACATAAGTAGATGGAGACCATGAAACAAATTTTACCTAGTTGCATATCCTTTTTTTGGAGTTCTTGAACTTCCAAAAAGTTGACAAGGACCCTCTGCTTTAATTCAGTTCTGTGGTGTTCGTCAAATTTTCTCAACTCCATAGCTATATAATCACCAAATTTTGGCACTCATAGTTTTCAGAATTCAAAATTTCATGCGCCTTTTTCAGCATTTAACTAGTTTGCCCTTTCTTCCTTTTAGCTGTAGGGGTAATGGCAGCGGTGGGGGTTGGGGTTAGGGTTAGGGTTGTGTTTGGGGGTCCGGGATCTCTGCACCATCATCTGCAGTTACCTTAAAGAAAAACCAAAATTATGTAATTTAGCTGCAAACATGTGTGCACAGTAAAAATTACTTCTTTAATTTTCAGCTGCCAGCTACATCCGAAGAATGAAAGATTGTAGCGTATGATTTCAGCAAACTATGGATTTTTCCTCATTGCATAGGTGCTCTCGATGGCAAGCATATTGTTACTTCTAGGCTGTCCGGGTGACGCCGCGTCGTTGGCAGATAGGCCGACGTTTCGCCCGTCATGTTGCAGGCTTCTTCAGGGTAGTGACACAATAAAGTTCCGCCTCCGGTGTTATATCTTTTTCAGCTTAGGGGTCGGGTAACGCAAGTGCGCCGTGATTGGCGGAGAGGTCCCTCTGATTGGCTCGCGGTCTGGGCCAACCCGGGCCTCGCACCCGCCGTCCTAGAGATCGGACGGTGGAGAACAGTCCCCGCGCCGTCAGGGATCGGTGGAAAAATATACTTCCAGGCGTGGTTTAGATTAAGGCCTGCATCCGCGTTGATGTTGTGCGGCCGTCTACTAATTTCTATTGCCTCTTTTACGCGTCTAGGCCAGTATCGATTTTCACTGTGGAGGAGCCGGGTCTTATCGAATTCAATAGCATGTCCAGTGACCTCAGAGTGGAGTGCTATGGCCGAACGGTGGGTTTGGTTTTTGTTATAATAACTAAAGTGTTCCCTAAGTCGTTCAGACACTGTACGCCCGGTCTCACCGACATACGTTCTGCCACAGCTGCAGGGAACTTCGTAAACGCCTGCCCCTGGAGAGGTGGTAAAGCATCTTTAATGCGTACCAGGGTCTTGTGCAGTTTGTCGGGAGCTGTGAAAACTGTCCGGATGTTATTCTTCCGAAGCAGTTTTCCCACGCGGTCTGTGACGCTGCGGACGTACGGAAGCACGGCTAATCGAGTACTGGTCGTCTCCTCTGTCTCCGGATTAGAGTGGAGGCCATCGTCGTTGTTGCAAACTTCGGAAACCCCGTGCCCTTTGGGGTGGCCCGTGACACAGGCGAGCGCTCGCTTGATAGCAGATCGGGAGTAACCGTTAGCTCTAAAGGTGTGTTCAAGCTTCTCGAGTTCCTCAGGGAGAGAGCGCTCGTCGCACACCTTCAGAGCTCTTGTGAACAGTCTTCAACACCCCTATTTTTGTAGCCGGATGGTGATGAGAATCCGCGTGGAGGTATCTGTCCGTGTGGGGTGGTTTACGGTAGACAGTGTGTCCCAAGGTGCCATCTTCCCATTTGCTGACGAGGACGTCCAAGCAAGGTAGGCAGTTGTCCATTTCAGTCTCCATTGTGAACTTGATGTTGTGGTGGATGCTGTTCAGGTACAGTAGGAATTCCTCAAGTAGTTCCGTTCCGTGTGGCCAGATTACAAATGTGTCGTCCACATACCGAATCCAGAGGGACGGTTTGTATTGGGCGTTCCGTAGAGCTTCAGTCTCAAATGCTTCCATAAACATATTGGCAGCGATGGGTGATAGGGGCGACCCCATCGCCGCTCCCTCCACTTGTGCGTAGAACCGGCCTTGGTATTGAAAGAAAGTGGAGTTTAGGCAGAAAGCAGCGAGATCCGCCCATTCAGTCGGCTGGCTCCGTTCCTGTAGTTTTTGTCGGATCACTTCCACGGCCTCGTTCACTGGAACTTTGGTGAACAGAGAAGTCACGTTGAAGCTGACTAACAGGTCACCACTGTTGAGCCTTTGTTGTTGAATGATCTCTACGAAGTGTGACGAGTTCCTCACAGCAGAGCGCATGTCTTTAGCTAGTGGTGCGAGGTGGTCGGCCACGAGCTTCGCCAGAGCGTGGATCGGAGAATTGATGGCGCTGACGATGGGGCGTTGGGGCACGTCGGTCTTGTACACTTTCGGTAGGCCGTAAAATCTGGGCGTCGACGAGTTGTTGCGACACAACGCCAGCTTTTTAGTAGCTTCTATGCATTCTGAGTTACGGATCCTTAACTAAGTTGTGGCGAGGGGTCCGTGAGTGTTTGACTATCCTGGCGGTATTTCTTCGGATGTCCTCAGCTTGTTCTGCCGGTATTCCCACAAGCGCACTTTCTATGCCCGCGACGATATCCGCAGTGGGAATTTCCTTAGGTGCAGCCGCGAAATTGAGCCCTTTGGCAAGGACAGACTCTGTGGTGTTATCCAAAGATTCCTCGCTCAAGTTGACAATGGCCTTCGGCAAGGTACCGAGCCGTTGTTTCGGTCGTTGTTTTGAGGCCAATCTATCGAATGTCCTAGATTGTCTGGTCTTGGTCTCCTCGTCGCTGAGCAGCCCGTTTTGAGGACACTTTATCCAGAGTGTTCCAGTCTTCACCTTTAAGTATGTAGGCGAGACGCAGATGCAGATGGTATAATGTACGTTCCGTGTGTGCTAGTTCCGTTCTTGTGTGGTGAATCCGTTCTCGTACTAAGGCCGAACCATCCCTCCGCAAAATGCGAGTGGCAGCCGAAGATTGTACGTGGTGCTTAAGCCACGACCCCTAAGCTGAAAAAGATATAACACCGGAGGCGGAACTTTATTGTGTCACTACCCTGAAGAAGCCTGCAGCATGACGGGCGAAACGTCGGCCTATCTGTCAACGACTCGGCGTCACCCGGACAGCCTAGAAGTAATGGACTCGAGCTGCGGAAGCCTACGTGTACAAGCATATTGTTATGCAAGCCCCTTCCAATAGTGGAAGTTTTTATTTTAATTATAAACACACGCACAGAATAGTGCTAATGGCACTTGTAGATGAAAATTACAGAGTCATCTATGCAGATGTGGGTGCTAATGCCAGAATCTCATGGAGGTGTCTTCATACAGTGTTCACTTCACGAACAAATACAAAATGAAAATTTAAATCTTCCAAGGGCTTCACCATTAGCAGGGCGAGAAAGAAACACTCCATTTGTAATGGTGGCAGACGATGCATTTGCATTGAGCAAAACATTAATGAAGCCATATCCAGCAACTGGTGCGTCCGGTGCTCATCGAATTTTGAACTACAGAATTAGTCGAAATGTCGAAAGTTTTTTTGGGCACATAGCGCAAAAATTTAGGGTTTTGAGGAATCCCCTAATAGTGGGTCTGCACAATACTGATTATATTGTAACTGCGTTATGTGTCCTCCACAAATTTCTGCGAGAGAGGAATTCAAACATATGTGATTTTGACTCTGAAGATGGCGAAACTCACCAATTACGAAGTGGTTCGTGGAAAAGTGAGGTGGCTATTGAAAATACATATTTTCCTCTCCAGAGGGGGCAAAATAATAGTAGTGCCAGAACTCCAAGACAGATCAGGGATGAATTCAAAGACTATTTCATTTCTAGTGAAGGGGAAGTGCCTTGGCAGTATAAATTTATTTGAAATATTTGTATTTTTTGTAATCTAGATTAATATAAGTTAAAAACTATTCTCAAATTATTGCTATTTTTTTATTTACATTACCAAGATCTTCTGTATTCCTTAATACCTATGCACTACTTTTTATTTTTCATATCCACACAGCAATGTCAATTTTTGATACATCATTGAAAAAGATGTGAAAAATAAAAAAAACACTTATTTAAGTTATTTAAAAGATGAATGTGATAAATCTGTATATACCGTTCTGTTAAGAGATTGTTTCTTTGTAATTGACCCTTCCATAAATTTCAAGGGCTCGAAATAGGCCCATTTGGTTCGTTTACCGTAGCCTGAACCACTTGGTCCTGGCTTCTGCATTCTTTTGAGCTCTTGAGTTATATGCATTGGTACGCATTAATTTATTTTTGTAGTCTGGGGAATTCACGTCCCACAGACATCTCTGCCCTCCACTTCAGCAATGAAGTCGAGAGTCCGGCTCGTACCACAATTCTCCATCTGTAATATACAATTTCACTACATGAATACCCATGTTCACTTTACTAAATTTTTATAATATCAATTTCCATACATTGAAACATTTTTAATGCATTTATTATCAAATTCTTTCCACATTAATATTCTCAATTAATTCAAGTAAGAACAGAAAATGTGATTTACTTACCAATAAGATAAAAAATATTCTTTGTGAAATTTACAAAAGCAACATAAAAATATGAAAGTGCATTTCCAATTTAGTTTTAAGAACAGAAATGAATGATCAATTTTGCAGTAGTTAATTAACTATTTCCTTATCAGCACTTACAGTACACTGTATAAACAATTAGTACATAATATAATTATTATATTAATCACTTGCATTTACAAAAAAGATTATATTATTATATTCAGCACTTGTATTTATAAAAAGGATTAAAAGTACAATGTTTCACAGACCAATGTGTCTGTTTCATCAGGCACATCAGCTAAAATATATATGCAGCATAACGTATTCAACCAAAAAGATATTTCAAACATATTTGAGAACATTGGAACATCAAAAAAATTGCATGTAGACTCAATATCATATCTAAACATAGAATGCAATATTCTTATCTCTCTAGTTTCGCAATAGTTTTATTGTTACCATTTATTTTAGCTAATGTACTTGAATGGGCAGACACATTACTCTGTGATATGTTGTACTTAATAACACTTTTTGTAAATACTGGTGCAAACCAAATTTTACCTGTCTACAATTAAAGGCTATGTGTACCTCAACCAAAATTAGAACCACTTGATAATCAAATACAGAGGGTTTAGAATATTTCCTACAACTTTTATTGCATAACCTTTTCCACACATCCATTTTATTATGAACACAAGGCCATTTTAATTCAAAATAATGTCTATGAATTTACCTTATTTGAACTTCCTGCGCACGTGGGAGTAGTCATCGCACTCGTATTTCCGCAATATCTTGCCCAAACTCCAATTCGCTTCAAGTCGCAGCAACAACTGGCGATATCTTTCAGACGACGGAAACATATAAGTTTACACTGCGCTTGGAACAAGTAGCAAGAAGTAACATAAGCAATATTTATTACCGCAATGTTTACATTGGCAACGTCTCTTGCGAAATCATATTGCTCGCCATTTTCTTGCTAGTGTAAAGCGAGCATTAAAAAGGCTCTTTTTTTACTTGTCGCATTGCTTTAAGTGTGAATGTAAAAATTACTTTTGAGGAATTATTTGTGTGCAACAGAGATTAGTTCATTAACTAGACTTAAATATTTAGAAGATAAAAGTATATTGGATGAGTAAAATGAGAGAAGAGAGACTTATGTGTACGTGTATATGTACTTGGCGCGACAGCTCGTGGACGGGCTAAGGCCTACCGGCGACGTCCTTGCTTCGCGGCCATGGGTTAAGGAGGTATGTGTAGTTAGCACGTAGACATCTCCACGCCGTATTCCGGTCTCCTCAACCCGAGAAGTGAATTTTCTAATCGTCACAGCAACATATACAAGAACATTGCAAGGAAAATGTACACTATCATCTTGGTTCGACAGGGAATCGAACCCGGGGCCGTGTAGTGGAAAGCAAGCACGCTGACCAAGAACTAGCCACGAGCCACAGAGAGACGTAAGGAGCAGAAAATGAAATTGAAGAAAAGGAATAGAAAAATGAGTCAAAATGAACAAGAATATTAGTGATTCGAGGAGAGCGAACGGAGAGAAGGCTTACGGGTGCCAACCTCGCAATTGTCCTTCAACTTTAAACAAATTAATGAGTCACAAACGGTTAAAAATGATATTTTTCTTTTCACAAGTCTTTGCAAGACACTAGTGACCTTACCTATAGACCGCAGATCCACAGTGAACCTCATTTTATTCGTCAAAGGGAAATCAACAATAATGTCTCGGAATGATTTTTTTTAATGTGTGAAATCTGGGGTATTGAAATAAAAGACTCAACGTCTTGGCTTGGAAAAGTGGAATCTTCAGAGAATAATCATTACAATCTTCAGAACTAGAAGTGTTACCTCGCATTATTTCTAAATTTTGCATAATTCGAAAATTTAGTGAGTGCAATGAAAAATTTATTTCGCCTTTTTTAAGTTTCTGCTCTATCCGAGGGGGAAAATTGGAGCAAACTTTGAGGCTTTTTTATAAATTGCAATAACTTCAAGACAAAATTACGCGACAACGAATCGATCTACATGTAATTATAAATGGCATTATTTAATGATATAAATCTAATAGCATATTTTGTTGAAAAAAAATTTTATCATAAATATTATACTTTATCAATGTTAATGTTTTGAAACTTCCGAACCAGAGAGAGAGAGAGGAGAGAGAGACGAGAGAGAGGAGAGAAAGAGGAGAGAAAAGAGAGAGAGGGAGGGGAGAGAGAGAGTGTGTTCTCCGAAAATTGGATCAGTACCATTTGCTTTACTCTCATTTGATATATCCGAGGAAATTTTAAAAAATAGCCATGTTTTTATAAACTAATTATTATAAAATAGCCTATATTTTACAGAAAAACTACTCGTATTTGTGAGGGAGTAAACCCCTTCACAAATTTCGGCCCTCCGATTGGGGGGTTAGAACAATGGGCGTGCACCTCATTATCTAGAAAAAATATAAAATTGCAAAAAAATTGGCTCCGCCTCGGAAATGGAGAAGAAATATTTACGACGAACCCAGCAAAGGAAACGGTACTTGAATATTGAGAGTTGGAACATTCAAGGAAGAAGAACAAAAGAAGAGGAGGCTTTTTAAGACCTTTCTCTTCACAGTTATGGCACAGCAGTGCTGAGTGAGACAAAAAAGAAAGGTGAAGGAAACGAAATTAAAGAAGACTACATACACTTCTAAAGTGTAGTAAAGAAAAAAGAGCCAGAATCGGTGTATCCATAGCTATTAAAAGGAAATGGAAAAATTATGTAATACGAGTAGACTGGGCATACATAAATGAAAGAATTACTACCCTAGAAATTCAGATATTTGGGCATATTTTGGTAATAATTAAGATTTCGTACACGCCTATGAATAATTCAACCAGTGAAATAAAAGAAAATTGCTTCAATTGTATGACAGAAACATTGGATAAAATAGGAAATAGGAAAGAAATTGAACTCTTGGGTGGTTTTAATGGACAAGTGGGGACTAAAGAAAATGATAATGTGATAGGAAAATATGGAGAGGATGTATTAAATGACAATGGCATTATATTAATGGAAATGTGTCAGCAATACTCCTTAAAAGTACAAAATGTATTTTCCAGCATACGAAAATACATAATTTTACTTGGTTTCAAGATTCAAAGGCATTGAAGCCTGCAATAGACTATCTAAACTCCAGACATCATACTTCAAAAAAATAATCAATGAAAGAGTAAAATGAAGTGCCATCTGTGGATTAGACCACCTTCTACTGAAAGCTAGTATACATTCAACGTACCATCATTACACAAAAAGGGGAAATGAAGGAAAGCAAGATCATAAGATGGATCCAAAATATAACTTAGATCGTCTTAAAGATGAATCAACGGTATTTCTCTGCAAAACAAGATTGGATGAGAAAATGAAGAGTACACATAACGGAAATCCTGAACAAATGTATGAAACCATAAAGATCAATATACACCATGCAGCAAAAGAAGTTTTGGGAGAAAAAGAGATAAGAAATAAAACAAATACAAATGTATGTTGGAATGAAGAATTAAAGGAAATAATGGAAGAAAAGAAGGTATTCTATAACCGTCCGTTGAGTACAAGGGACCCTGAGGATAAAACAATATATGGGAGGATATGCTACTTGACGGAAAAAATGGAATGAAGAAGAAAATGGAATGTAAACTGCGCCGGAAAACGGCGAATTTCCGAGAGAAAAAAATCTATTGCCGGATCCTAGTAACGAAATGTGGATAAATCTTGTTGCTATAATTTTACTATATATGTCACAGTAAATTAATTCCTTTACCATGTGGTGTAGACAGAATCCATGTTTTGTGGGTCCTTGATACCGAAAAATCTATTTGAGGTAACACGTCTGTCTGTCCGTCTGTGGTCAACTCTAACGCCTAAACCGTTCAGCCAATTTTCTCTAAAGATGATATTCACCGATCGATCTGAAATAACTCTAGGGTTTAGGAATTTCAAACGCGTATTCATCAAAAAATAATTTTCTGAAAAATGCACCAAATTTTCAATAAATTTTGTTCTCGGATAGCGTAAAGAATGTTTAAGAGATTGATGTAGTTGCCGTGTACGTTGAAATCCCTGATTTTTTGAAAAAGGTCAAAAGTGCAATTTATGGGGGGGATTCTTTCTACAACCCTAATATTGATTTTTTCCTTAATTAAATCTCTTCTTTAAAGACAGATCTGGAAATAAGTTCACGTTCAATGTTTCGATATTAATATTCTGTAATTAGTGCGAAATATAGGCTATTTTAATTTGTTAAATAAATTTTTGTCCTAAAAACCGCTCTAAATTTTTCCTTTAAAATTTTTCTATGTGCAATTAGCGACGTTAAATATGGCGCGTATCTCATTTACGGGGAGGTCTCAGTATTTTCAAAAATTGCAAACTGTTGAGATTTAAAAACTACAAAATTCAAAATAGAGATTTTTGCTTCAGACAAAGTCTTTTGTAAAAAAAATCAGCTGTTTAAAAAAGGCTATGCACATTTAAAAAAAACAAGTAGATTTTGCTTAATTTGTATCTGAAATTTACCCAATTTCTAAAAAAATCCTCAATAACCAGGTTGGAGGAAATTTTTTAACGTTTATTTTTAGTCGCATCAACATCGTCGATATTAGCGACTTTCTGTTACAATTACAATAGTATTTCCAATCATCTTACAGTAATAATAATTCAGCACAACAGTTACATTTCACATGTATCCATTAAACTTAAATATTCAGATATACATTTTTGTTTATACCAAATTTGATTAGTTTTTGTAGGCCTCTTTTAGAATGAAGTATTGATTCATGGTTAAATCCAGTTAATTCCCTTTGACTGTTATACATGGGACATACTTTGAAAATGTGATCAAGATTTATAGGTGAATTGAATTTATCACATGGGGGAGGGGTGATTTTTTGATTAAATAGAGATTACTTAATTTACAATATCCTGTTCGTATCCTTGAAAGGGCTACTTGCTCTTTGCGTCGGAATTTTGTGTGGGTGGTTAGTGCATAAAAAACTATTTAAAGATTTATTAAAATTGCTGGCATTATACTTTGTCCAGTCATGGATCAATTTATTTTTCATTCTTCTCCAACAAATCTTAGAATATTTACAATTGTTCATGATAAGTTATGTACATTTGCGGTCGTTTGAAGGTCGATTAAAGTATTACCTTTTTCTTTCGCCTCTGGTTATGAAGACCGATTCAATTTGAGAAGGAACAAATTTATTTTTAATTAATTTTTTTGCATCAATTAAGTGAAGATAATGAGCGTGAGAGCAGAATAACATTAGGAGACTGAAGCTGAAGGATGAATTTACGTGCTGACGTTAAGGCAGGCAACGAATTTGCAGTTTTATGGCTGGCGTATTTCTTGAGGTGGTACTTAATAGTTTTATAAGACTTGCATACTATGGCTTCTTTTCCGGTTTTGTTGGTACTGCCATGTATGGAGACTACCGAATAGTTGGAGTAGTTCGTGTCAATAAAATTCGAGGGCTTGCTGAGCCATTTGTCAGTTGATAGGTTTCTCTTTTGATATTTGTCCTAAGGTCAAGTCGATTATGACTTTTGATATAATCCAAAGTTGTACAGCAGGAATTCTTTGTTTCTAAGTATGAGTGTATTGAATATTGAATTCATTTAGTACATTTTTAACACTAGAATAGAATGGTTTCTTATGATGATAATGTACAGTTTGCGGTGGAGGAAATACATCATTATATATTGTAATGCTTTCATATTTTATTTCTTCCACGCTTTGCTCCACTAGTTCAATTCACGCAGGTACGATTCGTAATTTTACTTACCTCTCCACCACTGCAATTAGTTTACGAGCCATTCGAAAGGGGCGATTATTTCTCAAAATTCCCTTTTTAAATATCTACTATAAATGAATGACACGTAAATATTAATAATTATTATTTCAATCAACATTTGGTATTTTATTTCAATTATTCTATATAACTCAATTGAGCTCGTAATGTTTTTAAATCAGTCATGGCTTTTATTTAATTCTTTTTAAAATTATTGAAAATTTTTATTTAAAATACGTCACCCATCTTCGCGCGCTCTTCATCTTCTCGGGTGGAAGTCGCCACAACCTTCTTTCTTCGTATTTTGTCCACTCCGATGCCCTAATACCTTTATCGCCTGTCCGACGCCAGCAATATGGGACTTTGCTCCTCATTATTCCTCTAGCTCAAAATGATTTTATTTGATTCACAGACAAAAATTCCACCATTCATAATCATTTCATTCTTCTACACTCGACCGACGCTGTCTGTCACGCAAATCCATCCGCCTTGCTTCACGGCCCCCTTCTACACTGATGTCATCGTATTTATTTTACCTCGCCTACGTCCCCATAGATACCTATTACAAAAGTGTTCATCTATCTATTGTCTCTTCCTTGTGTAATAGGAGTCCCCACATATTCCGATTATTTTCGGTATGTCACAAAGTAATATAATTAATTGAAGAGGAAGCTTTAACTGCATACTTAATGCTCAGTAATTGCCTTCGGAAATTTAATGGTGGTTCTTGAGCCTCTGTTAGGATGATTCCAATTCGACTTGTATGGAAGCAACCTGTACAGATTCTTAGGATGCAAAACACTTACAATTTTGAGCAAATCGGGAGGAGGATAGCAAGAGGTCGATGTCACTGAACTTACCGATGTTGATATGTTTCGGCTGCCCTAAATTAAAAATTATTAGTTCATGTCTTCTGTAACATTTCATTTTCAACCCTCTTAGGTCAGTTTTATATGATCTCCAAAGGCAATGATGACTATTAAAATCTCCTAATAATATAAGAGGTTTTGATAATTGTTTAATAAGATAATATATTTTATTACTTTCGAAGGGTATATCAGCTTGCAGCCATACCAATTTACAGTAAAACACTAGCCCGAATCCCAATTATATTTGGCGGATGCTCTATCAAGAGCCAGTTATGATGACAAAAATTTTGAATTCAACGAAAATGACTTAGATGCGCAAGTTAACTCGATTTTATTTCACAATTTGTCTTCCAAAAAGTTCGAAAAAGTTCAAGAAGAAACAGCCAAATACGAGGAATTACAGAACTTGATGACAGTAATTCTGGAAGGATGGCCAAATTACAAAGGACAGGTAAATGACGATATCAAACCATACTGATTTTGCAGAGAATTGGTTGTAGTCAAAGGAACAATCTACAGAGGAGATCTATTGGTAATCCCGAAAACCATGAGACGAGACATAATAGATAAGATTGCACTATAACCACATGGGAATTGAGAAAACAATTTTAAGGGCAGTAGAAAGTGTGTTTTGGCCTAATATTGACAAAGAAATTCAAGATGTCGTTAGGAAATGTCCAGCTTGTTTAACTTTCCAAAATAGTAATCAGCAAGAATCAATGATGACTCTTGAAATTCCTGACCGACCATGGCACACAATAGCTGCTAATTTCTTCGAACCTAATAAAAAAAAAATATTTGTTAACAGTAGACGCATATTCACGATTTCCAGAAGTATCCTGTTTGAATGATAACACTACGTAGGATAATGTAATACATCATGTAAAATCTATTTTTTCCAGACATGGTAAACCGGAACTTCTATGCACAGGCAATGATGTGCAGTTCGTGAATCAAAAGTTTCAAAAAATGTTAGACGACTGGGAAATTGTGCACAAGACAAGCACTCCAAGGTATCCGCAGTCCAATGGTCTAATTGAGAGGCATTTTGAAACTGTTAAGTCACTTTTAAAGAAAGCATTGTTTGACAACAAGGACATGTACATTACATTGCTTGAGTATAGAAACACGCCATTAGGTAGAGGTCTTCCTTCTCCTGCCGAATTATTATTCGGAAGACAATTTAATGGTATGTTAACCAACGAAGCAAGAAATGCTCTTACCAAAATATAAAGATGTAAAATTCGAAAAAGTGAATGAAGATAAAAAGCTAAGAGAAAGGCAATATTATGATAGGAACGCCAAAGATTTAACAGAACTAAAGAAAAATGATCAAGTTATGGTTCAGTAAACAGAGAAGAGTACTTGGGAAGCTGCTATCATTATTGATGTTGTCCAAAGCAAATCTAGATCATATGTTGTTAAGTTAGATAGAAATGACCAAATTTATGTGAGAAATCGCAGATTTTTGAGGAAATTTGAAGTTAACAGATTTGATAAGAATGACAACGAACGTTATGATGATCTTATAAACAGGTATCTTAAAAATTCATATACACAAGAATACACACAAATAAAATACAGATCAAAACGATACTTATGTTAATACACAGGATGATGTAATCAGTCTACCTCACACTGAAATTAACCAACCATGTACACCAAAAGTAGTCAATCCACGAACACAAGCTGAATGTAATCCAACGAATCCAAAGGCTATGGTAGTTACAAGATACGGTAGACTAGTAAACAAACCAAAGTATTACAAAGACTGTGTTTAAGCAATATGTTGTATTTTGAAATATATTTGTATAATGTTTTTTAAATTATATCTTGTAAGAGAGATGTATGCTAGTTCAACAATAGTACCGCTTGACGGAGTCGCCGTACTGTGCGCTCTTATGTGTTAGGAACACATCACTAAATACGTTTAACAGAACACGATAGGATTCGTCGATCAATTACGTAATGCGTATCGCTCTTGTGTGTGGTGTGAGTGATAGGTGGATTGACTCTGCGTTTTATGCTGCGTTTCTTGGGGGTGAGGGTATTAGTGTAGTGCGATGTAACGTGTTTTTTTAACATTTGCCGAATCCATTACTTCTTTCTGTCTTCTATCAAAACATTAAAACATTTACTAATTACTTTTAAGAAACATACATAAATTAATGTTACGATTTTTGGATGCAAAATTGGGTGTGTCTCTTCTCTTCAGATCACATGTTTACTATCCAAAAACTAACTATCCGAAAATCGTATGTGTCGCAAATGACTATGTCAGATAAGTGTTTTTTTAGCTCTAACTTGGAAAATACGGCATTTCAGTTATTTTTAAGTTTCAATTATAAATTTCCATAATAAATTATTATTTTGAGATAATTCTCTGACAATTTTTTCATATTAATCATCTTGAGCAGTTTTTAGCTGTAATTTCAGAGTTTTTTTTACAATATGTAGTGGACTAGCTCATGGAACAAATTTTATTTCATAGTAGCATAAGTCAAAAATTACTTATTAGTCTATAAGGCTGGATTGAAATGTTTATGGGGGGAAGTATTTACTTTCAATTATAGTGTTATCAAGATTTGACTTAATTAAAGTTTTTCTAAAATATTGTATGTTGTAATAAGCCCTTTAATTTTCCATTCATCTCTTGCTTTTTGGTAATTTTTAATTTTTATAACTAGTGTTGATAAGTTAATTATTTTTTCAATAGTATTTACAAAATTAGATTTATGTCAGGTTTATCATAGTTTTGAGTATAAAAAATCTACGACTGGTTTAATTTTTATGTTTAATTGCATTGCGTTTAAAGCATTTATTTATGTTCAGATCTTCTTACAAACCGCATATTTGTCAACCAATTTACACAGTTTTGGTCAGCACAGATTTTTCAAACAAAGCAGGGTTTAATTCAACAAAAATAAGATTGTTTCTTTGCTTGTGGTATTTTGTGTATGAAGAACTTTTATATGTATATGATTTTCAGTGTTTTCAACTGTCCAGCCTTTATATCCCAATTTTTGCGGGAAAATTTATTCAATTCGGTTTTAACGATGTCTTTATTTCTGTGATCAATATATTTAACTAAAATGGTACCGTTTTCTTTTTCTTTAGTACTATCGATCTTCAAATTTTCTTTATTAATATCAATATTGCTTTTAATTTTTCAAAATTTTCACCTTATTCATTTCCGTTTTTTGGTTTCATTATTATGGGTGTTTTTTTCTTCTTTTCTTTTCATTCAGTTTGATATTCTTGCTCAAGACACTTGCAGAAGTAGTGGACGATTTGTTTTGAGTATTATCTTCTAGACTAGTAGTTTTTTCTTCAAAATTATTATATTTTTCTATTTCAGTAAATACTATTTTCAATGTCACAATTTGTTCATTTAAATAATTAATTTTAGTATCTTTATCATCAGACTTATTACAAAAATAATATTAAACGTATTAAACTCTAATGCGCACATGCAAATCGATTTTCTGCAGAATTACATACCTTTCTCTATACTACGTATATTACTCCGTGTATACATACGTAGATGAGAAAGTAAAAATAATTATAATCAACAAGGGAACAAATTGAAAATAAATTTTGCGGAGGAACCGTTTTGTCTATAATAATGAACTTAAACATTTGGGCACAAGACAATGTGCTATCAACTTAAATTGTTTGATATTTGTGATCTATTTTTCATATCATAAATTTAATATTTTAATATTTCCAATAGAAATATATTTAGTATTTTAGTTCCTGAACCTTTTAATGTCTCATTCTTGGAGCCTTCCCACATGGCACATGCCATGAGAAGCATACGACCGCGATCCCAATTATTTTATTTTTTAGGGACTGTAAATTTTACTGATTCGAAGTACTTCAGAAAGAGACGAAAGACGTCGAAATTCGCTCTCTTTTTCGTTATCTATTTTTCCCATAGTTCAACGGACCATCATGCATCAAAACTATTCTAAATGACATTTTCAGAGAAATAAAATATAATTTTATTAGAAATATTGTTGAACATGTAGAAAGTTGTTTATAGTACAGTCAGTGTAACGAAATGACGTACAATTAATCACTATTTAAAAGTTATTTTATTATATTACCACCAGTTGCTACAGCAGCGCTTCCATACTCAGCGGCGAGTCCTAGTACGACATTTGCTTAGTTTCTGTCAGTTCACCGAAGGGCGAGGTCTTCACTGTGTTCCATGCTCACACATCTGGTGGCGTCGACATCTTTGCCCGTTCCTGCCTTACCGTACGCCACGATTTATTGCATCCAAACTTGCATTGAAAGTGCCTATTGATGCGAAGTATTTCAAAGCCGTAAGTAATGAATTGAATAGTGCAATATTATATGCATTGAGATATGTGTAAAGAAAAATAAAAACTAAGAATTATCCGCGCTCGTGCTCTTGAGCCTTCATTTCGCTAAATGTATCTGTATTTCGTTTTTATTTGTAAAACAGTTTCTATTATACGAGAGTGCACTTTTCTGGTAATTAGGTTTTGTCAATAACGCTCGTCGCCAACATTTATTCCAAATTCAACTAATCGTAGAAAAGAAGTGAGGGGGGGTATTCCGGGGTTCAAGAAAACTTGCACGTATAAATACCACGCGAACCTTGAGATTGGGTGCGCATCAGATTGTGGAATGAACGGTTTCTTTTTTGTTTGTTTTTTCACTTCGATTGTCTGAAGCCAAACTACTTAATCGAGAGCAATGTTCTAATAATCCCTGGCTCCCTTTTCGAAACTAAAATCAGTTTTGTAATAAGTGAGCAAATGCTGATATGGCCCTTTCTTTTACTTCTGGACATCAAATGTAACTTCATTATCTGGGCATGCTTTCTAGAATTCAATGGGAAATGTAGTTATTAAAATTATCGTTCTCCATGTTGTGGCGGCAGGAAGTTTTTTTTCACGAAGGTCATGATGGATAAGAGCCCAAATTTATAGCTCATTTACCATTGAAAATAAATTTGGATCATTTATTTTGTTAACAATAGTTGCAAAAAACACTCGTTTCTTTCTGTATTCGAAATTCAGCTACGTCTTAGGGTAGGTATCACAGAATTATGAAAATGTGTACAGAATTCACTTCTCCCCGTAGCACGTCAGTTTTTAACTCTTTGGCGTAAAATAAATAAGTGTTTGAACTTAGAAATTATATAGCTTTCTTATAGTAATAGAATTAATGATTACTTGAAATTCTAGTAATTTATTAAATGAGATGGTTACTAACGCAGTTGAAAATGTTGACTTACATATGACAATAGTGCATCCAAAAATACTAATTGTAGCCAAGAGTTAACTTTTTGTACAGGACATCAAGTTGCTTTTAACCTCTTCGCTGGAGAGTATAACAAAAAGAGCATGAAAGGCCAGCAGCATCACAATTTTGCAGGGACAGTCAACGTCGCATGGCTGACGGAAATTTCAGAGCATTCCGTTGAATGCCTGTAATGGTTTTTGTTAGGGTTAATAAGGCCAGTATTTGCAACTCCCTTTGGCTTCTCCTCTAACCATGGATCTGCGATTGCTATTTACAGGGCGTATGTTAAAGAAACTTTTACTGTGGTAACATTCAAAATATTTTGCGCTTGTGCGACTACAGTGCTGCAATGGCCGTCATGAATTGCAGCGTTGTCATGGTGTTATCATATAAATAAAACGAAACGAATACATGTGCATGCAGGAGATCTCGGTGAACAAGACCCTGCTGATTAAACATTAAAATACCTTTCGTACTTTTTTCAGACCGCTGTTTGTATATAGGTTGGTTTACGGAATTCTCTCGTGCCGTCGTTTGTTAAAACGTGCTTAAATTTTTAATCTTCGTTGCTTACTATGCTTCGTACTGCGTTCTGAGGTTTATTAATAAAATGTGATTACGTGTACTAAGCTGGCTTTTAGAAATGCTAGAAACAACATTACTCTACCATGCTTACTTCTAGAAATGGCTCTGCAGTTTACTGTAATGAAACTAAATTTTCAAGGAATGAATATATAGCTGATTAAATCTTGATTGTTTTGGGGTTTCGATGATGCTGATACTCATATTACGTTTCAACTCTTTGAAAAACTTTTTCAACTATTTGGTTTTGAGAAATTTACGAACATTGTGCTACGTATTTGCCATTCTATACGTAGGGGTTTATTTTTGTTCTTGTATTTAGTACAGTAAGCTTTTTATATTTCGAAAAATATACCCCTATATTTAATTAAGTGCGAAAACATTTGGTTTTGAGCTATTTCTTATCGTATGCTACCATTCTATCGATTATTTTGGTTTGGTGAACACTGCATTGAAGCATGGACGTTTTCATATGGTATGCAATGAAAAATTGAGGGTGATGTATATTATTTCTGTTATTAAGTGAACTAAGCCTCAGAGCTCAGAATATTTGTCAACGCAGACTCGGACGAATGAAGGACAAGGTAAACGCTGAGAAGTCAGCGTAATTGTACGTATGCGAGAATTTATGCAATGTGTATATGTTTGCATGTATGCAGTAAGTATACTAAGTGAATACATTCTTCACATTTTAGAAATAGAACACAATTAATTCAAGTGATGTATTTTTAATGAAATTTCCAGGCATAATTCTGTACACTTCATACCTAAACAGACCACTCAATCAGCTGTTGTCTATGGGAGTATTTCGCTTTGGTTCGAATTTGTAACAAGTTATTTTATTCTTATTTTTAATAAGCGAACTTAAAAGTTGATTATTCAGAATGTAGAAAGATTTGTAGAATAATTTTGACATCAAATAATAGAAAAGTTTGGTTTCTGTATTTTTCAGGCTGCTTACTGGTCGTGAGCGACGCCACGCATTCGAACAAAAAAGGAATCAGATGACCGACACGTAACACATTATTATTATTATTATTATTATTATTATTATTATTATTATTATTATTATTATTATTATTATTATTATTATTATTATTATTATTATTATTATTATTATTTTATTGTTGTTATTATTGTTATCATCATTATAATTAGTATCATAACCGTCCAATGAATCAATTAGGACATTAAAATCAAAGTGAACTTGTAATTGTGTTCGTAATCTTCTCACCTATTTACACTAGGTGTTGCCTAGTTTAAATAAAATGTGAAGCTGCGTACTACAACTCATAGATGAACGTCAATTCTAAAACTACAATTGGATTAATCAGTGTGATTTTTTTTTCTCAGACGAATTGATTGCAACACAACGTGTTCTGTAGAACAGTGGAAGCACATTCCTTTGGAAACTACTTTGGAGTGTGGGTGACTACGTTTCATATCCAATGCAATTTGGAATTTTTAATGCGGGATGAACAGAACTGGCTCTGAGACACACCTAACATTATTTTATTTCCTCCACTAATGTATAGTTGTGCTAATTGTTTTACTCTTTTTCAAGGAAAAAGGGAGCATCTGAGATCAACTTCTCATTATATGGCTAGACATGCTGTGCATTCGATGCTGGGTGTCTTAGATACGTGTACGATATGCTCTGTGACTCTTAAATAATACAATTGATTAAAATTCGATCAGTAATGAGTTTTATTTTTTTTAGGTAGTTTGTTCTACTTGTAAGAAATGGGCCGCAGAAATAAGCAGAAAGCTTGAAATACGGAGCATGCGCAGGTAAGTTGTGATTTGAACATTGGTTTGTTCTCTACTAATTAGATTTATACATTAATCTGGTTTTTACAAATTGAACCACTAATAAATCATTTGCATATATTTGCATTAATTTTGGGACTATAATGTAACAAACTTAATAAGAAACTAATGTTAATAGATCGTACTTATCAAATTTGAATTTCTGTAATTTCAATATCTCTAAGTTTGTTATTGGATCCGAATATACATTGAAAGTGAACGCTGAAATAAACTAATTGATAGCCGCAAGTAACGCGTAAAATAGTTCGATATTATATAAATTTGTGTGGAAAGAAAAACGTCCCGGGCCTTAATTATGATGCGCTGCAGTTCCTGAAGAGAGCTTGTAGAAAACAAAATATTCGAAGTCCACAAAGATTTTTTCCTCTTCAATTGTCTGAAGTCAAACTTTACGTATATAACAGATTAGTGTTATAATATTCAATGGCCTAATAGTAGAAACCGTAAGATTCGTAATAAGTATTATTTGAACTTAGAAATTGGATGTATTCTTATTGTTTTTGATATTATAAACATAGTGTATGATATTCGTATCATACTTGTCTAATTATCAAACTCGTTCTAACAGTTTTGTTTGACAATTCTCCAAGATCTTGTAGTCTAATGTCTACTTATTTCTGAAATGACAATTACAGCTTTTGTTTTTTTAAAATTTTGTAGTAGAATTTCATTATTTTACTTGTAGTGGATCAAAATAAATTGATAGTAATAATATTTTCTGATCTTAAAATATTACTATTAAATAAACAAGATAACAGACGTAAATATATTCCTTAAAATAAATTTATTTATATATTTATGAATATTTCCAAGGGATAAAAAGAGTATTTCTGCAATTTGATCCGAAAGTGTAAGCAGTATTGGAACTTTCCCTTTAGTTAACTTTGCAGCGATGATCCAAATTCGCAGTATTGGAGGAAATTGCCTTATTGTTTTATCGTGAAATCGTATTTTCTGCATTTTCCTACATTTGATGTTCGTTACCTTCATGTGTGATGATTAACTACAAACCGTAGTCAACGATTTTTTCTAGATGAGTAAGATACTCAATTACATATTAATTTTCTATGGTATTACATACACTTAACCCTAAGACAATGGTTAGATTTAGTCCTGCGACTCGATTAAAAAGTTGGGCCTTATACCTTATCTTGCTTACCATCACGAATCGAATCTCGATGCCCCGGGGTTAGAATAAAAGCGAAGAACAATCGACCAGAATGAGGGAATTGTTGTTCCGTTGGTTAAATAGTGTGGTTTAACATGATGTATAATTTATAGACAGACGGTTTCTTTAATTTAATGCAATTTTTTAGGAAAGAGAGTATTGTAATGGTACACCGGAAAAAACTTTTTGGAATTTTTGATAGAAAACTGAAATTGCCGCGTCCTGGTAATTAAACAATGGATACACTTTGTTTCTATATAAGATACATTACTTTCTGTAACACTGTTTAGTCGGATTTAATGTTTCGTGGACCCTTGGTAGTTTCGGCAAAAATACTGAAATCAGGATATTTTGAACGCTAGTAACAAAACTAACGCAATGTAAAAAATCGTAAAATATACGACCACATCATCTCCTTACTTAGTAGAGAATGTTGTTTTAAAGGATAATGAAAGAGAAGACAGTAATCGGGAATAAGTGGCAAATCTCTTCAACCAACAGTTTTCTAGAATTACGGCTGAACTCACGAAGAGACTAAAACCGCAAAATTCAACAACATTACCTTCACAAAAATATTTAGACACGATGTTTATTTCCGAAACTACTTTTAACAAAATCTAACGAATAGTCAGTGAACTAAAAAATCAATATTCATCTGGTTTAGATGAATTTCCTGATTGTTTATTGAAAACTTGTATACTTGCCTTTATACACTCGTTAACTCACATTTTCAATGCTGCTTTATGCATACGAATATTTCCAGATATTTTCAAAACAGCAAATATTAAGCCACTTTTCAAAAAAGGGAGCAAAAATGAAATTCAAAACCACTCCCCAATTTCTCTCTTGTCTGGTTTCTCAAAAATATTAGAGGCGCTTTTCTAAACGCGAATGGAAACATTTCTCAGGAAAAACGAAGCGTTTTCAGACTTACAACACGGGTTTAGAAAATAAAATCGGCGGAAATTGCCATTTTTTCTTTTCTTAAAGATGTTGCTTCATCAATGGGCCAAAATTAAGCACCCTTTGGAAATTTTTAGATCTTTCAAAAGCTTTTTAAGTTATTGACCATACATCTTGCTATCAAAATTACCTTCTTATGGAGTTCGTGGTATCGCCCTAGATTGGATAACCTCGTACCTTAAATATCGATCGCTAAGAGTAGAAATAACGTACTGGCACGAAAGGGCATTGTTTATTTATCTTCCCAATTCTTTACCAATTGAATATGGAGTCCCGCAAGGCTCTATCTTAAGTCCTACCCTCTTTCTGTTATTCGTAAGCGATATGCCGTCGTCTATTAAAAACGGAAGAACGGTTGTTTGCCGAGGACACGAATGTTCTTTGCAAAAAAGAAACAATAAATAGTACGATTTTAAAAGTTTCAAATTGGTTTTGTAATAACATATTAATAGTTAATGAAGCTCCATACAATTGCAAGGCTCCATTGAAAATTAACAATATGAAATTAGGTGATGTTCAGGTAACAAAATTTCTAGGTCTCTCAATTCAGTCAAACCTCAAATGGTATGTACATATAACAAAATTAAACACTAAATTAAGTTCATTATGTTACACATTCAGAATTCTTTCAAATTCTGTCAACCTTCATGCAGCTCGTTGCGTGCATTTTGCAAATGTACATTCCCGCCAGAGATATGGCATAATATTCTGGGAAAACTCATCATGCAGTACTTAGACCTTTAGATTGCAAAAGAAAAATATTCGAATAATGAAAAAATGCCATCCACGTGTACCTTGCAAGCTTCTCTTCTGTGAGCTTGGAATCTTACCACTGTCTTGCCTATTTATTTACGAATCTGTAATATTGGTCAAATGAGACTTACTTAACGGTGGAAACATATTTTCATGCAATTTTAATATTTATAATCACAGCACATGTCGTAGAAATCACGTTTATCAAGTATCAGTACCAACAGCTCACTATCAGAAATCCACATACAATACATTTACGTCATTTTACAACGCATTGCCAGATGACATTAAACAACTGAAGTCGGTTCACAAATTAAAGTTAAAAGTAACATCTTTTCATGCTGCATAATTGCTTCTATACAATTAGACTATACTGATTATCATATCGAAAAATGTTTATTTTAACGAAATAGTGATATATATATATATATATATATATATATATATATATATATATATATATATATATATATATATATATATATATATATAATTACATTTGTATTGTATATTTTTTTGCAAAGACTTAATATGCTTGTCACAAATAATGTACTTCAGCTTCCGGGTCAACGACCACCATCTCGTTCTGATTTTTGCCCAGTTTCCCTGACCCATTGAGCAAATGCTGAGATGGCCCCTGTTTTGCGTCTGGACATAAATGTATCTTCACTATGCGCGTTTTGTTGAACTCTCCTTTTGCTTGTAATAATAGGAGTAGAGGTAAAGGTAAGTTACTATTTGGTTAGAAATGCAGAAAAATCAATCTTGCAATTCGTGTACCGATGCAAATACGTTTTCTATAACTCAGAAACAAAAATTACTATTTTTCAAATATTGCTCATCTTGCGATTTTTAAAATTTATTTTTATTTATTGATTTTTAACTTTTACTCATCTTTCAACTATTTATAGATAAAATGACGGGAAGGGATACTAAAACTCAAGAAAACGTGCGCAGATAATCTTCTCCCCCATAAATCACATACGGTTTTTACTATTTTTTGACTAAATAAATCTAATCTAACCTAACCTTAATAATCTGCAAAAATTGCAAAATTTCAAACTTTTTATCGGCGTATTGTTACAACCACCTTGTTAAAAATAGTTTTACTTTTCCGTACACATAGGTAAGGAATAATAAACGATCTGTAGTGCGAAAGAAATAAACGGAGTAATAAAGGTTCTGTAGTGCTCCGCAAACAAAAACGACTGAATTCGGCAGAAAAAATTCTTTGTCCGGTCCGGTGTCCCTCCCTGTGAGAGCGAGTGTGTCCCTCCCTGTGAGAGCGAGTGTGTCCCTCCCTGTGAGAGCGAGTGTGTCCCTCCCTGTGAGAGCGAGTGTGTCCCTCCCTGTGAGAGCGAGTGTGTCCCTCCCTGTGAGAGCGAGTGTGTCCCTCCCTGTGAGAGCGAGTGTGTCCCTCCCTGTGAGAGCGAGTGTGTCCCTCCCTGTGAGAGCGAGTGTGTCCCTCCCTGTGAGAGCGAGTGTGTCCCTCCCTGTGAGAGCGAGTGTGTCCCTCCCTGTGAGAGCGAGTGTGTCCCTCCCTGTGAGAGCGAGTGTGTCCCTCCCTGTGAGAGCGAGTGTGTCCCTCCCTGTGAGAGCGAGTGTGTCCCTCCCTGTGAGAGCGAGTGTGTCCCTCCCTGTGAGAGCGAGTGTGTCCCTCCCTGTGAGAGCGAGTGTGTCCCTCCCTGTGAGAGCGAGTGTGTCCCTCCCTGTGAGAGCGAGTGTGTCCCTCCCTGTGAGAGCGAGTGTGTCCCTCCCTGTGAGAGCGAGTGTGTCCCTCCCTGTGAGAGCGAGTGTGTCCCTCCCTGTGAGAGCGAGTGTGTCCCTCCCTGTGAGAGCGAGTGTGTCCCTCCCTGTGAGAGCGAGTGTGTCCCTCCCTGTGAGAGCGAGTGTGTCCCTCCCTGTGAGAGCGAGTGTGTCCCTCCCTGTGAGAGCGAGTGTGTCCCTCCCTGTGAGAGCGAGTGTGTCCCTCCCTGTGAGAGCGAGTGTGTCCCTCCCTGTGAGAGCGAGTGTGTCCCTCCCTGTGAGAGCGAGTGTGTCCCTCCCTGTGAGAGCGAGTGTGTCCCTCCCTGTGAGAGCGAGTGTGTCCCTCCCTGTGAGAGCGAGTGTGTCCCTCCCTGTGAGAGCGAGTGTGTCCCTCCCTGTGAGAGCGAGTGTGTCCCTCCCTGTGAGAGCGAGTGTGTCCCTCCCTGTGAGAGCGAGTGTGTCCCTCCCTGTGAGAGCGAGTGTGTCCCTCCCTGTGAGAGCGAGTGTGTCCCTCCCTGTGAGAGCGAGTGTGTCCCTCCCTGTGAGAGCGAGTGTGTCCCTCCCTGTGAGAGCGAGTGTGTCCCTCCCTGTGAGAGCGAGTGTGTCCCTCCCTGTGAGAGCGAGTGTGTCCCTCCCTGTGAGAGCGAGTGTGTCCCTCCCTGTGAGAGCGAGTGTGTCCCTCCCTGTGAGAGCGAGTGTGTCCCTCCCTGTGAGAGCGAGTGTGTCCCTCCCTGTGAGAGCGAGTGTGTCCCTCCCTGTGAGAGCGAGTGTGTCCCTCCCTGTGAGAGCGAGTGTGTCCCTCCCTGTGAGAGCGAGTGTGTCCCTCCCTGTGAGAGCGAGTGTGTCCCTCCCTGTGAGAGCGAGTGTGTCCCTCCCTGTGAGAGCGAGTGTGTCCCTCCCTGTGAGAGCGAGTGTGTCCCTCCCTGTGAGAGCGAGTGTGTCCCTCCCTGTGAGAGCGAGTGTGTCCCTCCCTGTGAGAGCGAGTGTGTCCCTCCCTGTGAGAGCGAGTGTGTCCCTCCCTGTGAGAGCGAGTGTGTCCCTCCCTGTGAGAGCGAGTGTGTCCCTCCCTGTGAGAGCGAGTGTGTCCCTCCCTGTGAGAGCGAGTGTGTCCCTCCCTGTGAGAGCGAGTGTGTCCCTCCCTGTGAGAGCGAGTGTGTCCCTCCCTGTGAGAGCGAGTGTGTCCCTCCCTGTGAGAGCGAGTGTGTCCCTCCCTGTGAGAGCGAGTGTGTCCCTCCCTGTGAGAGCGAGTGTGTCCCTCCCTGTGAGAGCGAGTGTGTCCCTCCCTGTGAGAGCGAGTGTGTCCCTCCCTGTGAGAGCGAGTGTGTCCCTCCCTGTGAGAGCGAGTGTGTCCCTCCCTGTGAGAGCGAGTGTGTCCCTCCCTGTGAGAGCGAGTGTGTCCCTCCCTGTGAGAGCGAGTGTGTCCCTCCCTGTGAGAGCGAGTGTGTCCCTCCCTGTGAGAGCGAGTGTGTCCCTCCCTGTGAGAGCGAGTGTGTCCCTCCCTGTGAGGGCGAGTGTGTCCCTCCGTGTGTGGGCGAGTGTGTCCCTCCGTGTGTGGGCGAGTGTGTCCCTCCGTGTGTGGGCGAGTGTGTCAGCAAATTTTTATGCAACGTATTTAATTGCCCGCAACGTAATTAATAACTTGCAAACCAATCACGGGCGGGGTTTTGTTTAGATCTGGCTCCCCTATTCCATTCACACCAAAAGCTTTATATCGTATAATACAGCTACATTTTTAAAAGAATATCAATCTATTTCACGGTTGCAAATTTTTTCCACATGAAAGATTTTTAGTTGATACTATTCAATACGTAATCCAGCATTTCATAAGATTTCATGTGTACAGGATGAGAAATTTGAATAAGAGAGATTTGTTACCATTAAGTAGTAAAGCAGCTTTACAACTAACTTTGATGCGTCAATGAAGTGTCATTCATTCGCATAGTACATTGACCCTAGTGTTTACATTAATCCATTTACGTTTCTGCCGTATGAGAGGTTATCTTTGGTTGAAACATAATGAATGTACTTGCCTTTTCGATGTCAAAATACGCCAACTCTTGTATTTTGGGCAGTAAATTTCATTCCTGTTATCATGATGCTAGCATTTCAGGTTGCATTTTCATAGATTTAAGTCTCTAACCAGGTCATTCAATTTCTCATTAGATACCATCTGGGTATCTATGACGTTAGAAACATGAAAATTATCTTCAGAATTCACTTCTAATACATTCTCTAAAACATATAACTCTGGTTTTAGAGGGTAAGATATAAGTAGATCTGGACCATGAGCAACTGTTCGTATTGCCGAAGATAAATTGGGATACATAATTGAGGCGGTATCTAGAACAAACGTCTGTACGTCAAAACACCGTTTTGAGAAAAAACGCATTGAAAATTTTTGATCATTAATTCTACACGGGTATATTTAGTTGCAAATTACACATTATTTTAATACATTTTAATTATGTTTGAACTTTACTTCGTTTAGAACGTAATTAATTCTCCTTAATTTCAAACATATGGTGTATAGAAAAAAATAGGTCCTTCTTAAGGAGAACGCTATATATTATTGAAATGGTGTAAGTATGAATATTATTAATTTTTTATTTTTATTGTAAACTGATAATACAAATCATAATGTAGTTTGTTGCGTATTTTTACTTGACAATTCATATTGTGAGCCATTAGATTTGTACTCACTTAACTGACATTTCCAATTGACATTTCTCAAGGAGTACTCTCCTCAAAAAAAAAGTTAACCCATATAAGTCCTGAATATCAGTAACTTTTGCCGGATTAACTAGAACTTGAATGACAGGTTAAAGTGCAATATTTTGGAGAACTCACTTCATGTAACGGAATATTGCTCTACCAGCATAACGAATAGAGATAAAGTTACGAAAATATTCTTGGATATAGATTAAAGTACACAGAATTCACTTCTGAATTCCTCAGAAGGATGACCAATAGCCTTAATGGCATCTTTTCTGGCTACCGCTTGCTCATCAGTGAAATTGCACGAAAATCTGATCGAGATAGGGGTCATTGACCCAGTAGCTGAAGTACAATATTTGTTACAGGTTCTTTGGAAATACACAATCCATATGGTAAATAATACTTAATATCATTTAAATTAATATTACTTTCCTTAGATGCTGCATCGTAGTGTCTAATTGTATAGAAACAGTTGTGCAGCAAAAAAGGTTTTATTAGGGAGTTGAACTTTTGTATTGATTTTTATCGTTTAATGTCGTCTGCCAAGGTGTTGTAAAATAATGTACATGAATTGTATGTGAATTGTTTTTGTAGCGAGCTGTTCATACTGTCACCTGATGAATATGATTATTACGTCGTGTGTTGGTTATAGACATCAGCGATTGCTGAAAATATTTCCGCCCTTAAGTCATTTGTGACAAAACAACTGACTCATATATGAAGAGACAAGGAAATAGTAAAATACCTAGAGAAATAAAGAGAGGCTTACAAGAATCACGTGGGTGGGATTTGCTTATTTTTCGTACAACTGTTTTTGTAATCTAAAAGTCTGGGAGCTATAAGAGACCTTCCTTCAAACTAAGTTATTTAATAAGAATATAATCTACATCACACAGTCATCACGACCGACAATGGAATGAATTCGAAGAATTTTGAAACCACTGTGTTGTGATTTTGCGAAATGACATGTCAAACCAATCCATTGTCTAAAGTGGAGCAACAAATCCCACAAAAAGGTTTCGTATTTTCTGTCAACTTGCCTTCAAAAACTGTTCTAAATACGTAGGTTTGGTTTTGAAAAAGTTAAAATATGAAATAGTAAATGAATGAATACTATTATAAACAACTTTGTAGATTCGGCAGTTCAACATTACTTCTAACTTGCGTCCTTTAGCATTGTGTATATTCGAATATACGTGACAAATACTACAAAAGTTTTCAACGCTGCTATCGTATGGATATAAAAAAGCTAACTTTAAGACATTATATTAGGTTTACGATTATTATAATACGTTATTTATCATTTCCCTTTTTACATAAATACGTTATCTGCCTGAATTTTATCTTGCTAATTCTAGAGCTGTATGTTACAGAACTGCCACAAGCAAAGCGCGAGGAATTCGAATTAACAATTTCGATTTTTCCCAATTTTCGAATATTCAGAGTATGCGCCGAAAATGGAACCAGCACAACTTTCTTTACCATTACTTGCTACATACGCGAAGAAACTTGGCCGGGTCAGGCGAGTCACTGGAAGGGAAGAAGTGTGGGAAAGAGAAGGGTGAATTTAGGCACTTTGGCTTAAGGAAGGGCTATCCAGGGCGGGGATACGACAAAGGCAGACTATGTTCCTTTACGTGCTTGAATTGATGCACATGAACCGAGAAAGTAAAATTAAATTCGGTCTTAATCTTCCGGTGAGATTTAATCTCAAGGTTTTCCATTAGTCTTCACCATTGTAGTGTAGAAAGACGCCGAAAAAATTTTGAACTTTTCCAGTTTTCGAAAAGGCAGGGAGTGTAAAGTCGCATAATCTCTAATCATTTGCTCTATCCGAGATACATTTCTTTTATTTTTAAATTTTGAACTGGTGCGAGAAAATTTCGAACATTTTGAGACAACGATTAGTACCTCATCCCCACACCCAAATGGTTTCAAATTCAAGGGGCGCCGACCTAAGATCGCTCGAGAAATATAAATTTTGGTGAAAATCCTCCTTAAGATTTAGCTGTTACCGTTGTTCACAGACCAATGTTTTTGCAGTCACTCGATTTTTTGTTATCTAATATAATAAACATGGATTATGACTACCCAATGTTGGAGGAAGTGATTTGCTACACATAGGAGAAACATTTATCCACTATTGGTTACCAGAGCCCGACAAGACGTTTTTCAATCGAAAAATCTGTTATTACGGCAGAATTACAATCTCTGTATGCGTAAACAATAGGCGATATTGTTGACTATTGGTGCTACATAATGGCACAGACTTATTTATGCTAGTTTGTTTTTGTAAGGTCTTTCATCTGAGCTAGTTTTTCGGTTTTGTTGCACCCTCTTACCTGCTGCCATCTATTGCCGCCTAGAAGAATTTTTTCACATTTTCTCCATTTTTCGGTTAGAACTCAAGCACGACTTAGATTATTATAGAAGAGTAAAACCTGACTCTATAAACAATTTTCTGTTTATAAATTTGGAGCGTTTTTGAGAAAAAAGTTTCTGGGCGTTCCCGGAAATCAGCAATTTTAAGCCCATTTTCACAGCGAAGTTTACTGGTATTCATTCATTCATTTATTCATTCATTGGAAATAATTTGAAACTCTTCTACCTACCACAGTTTTAAAATCGTAGGGTTTACTGTTGGGCTAGATCGATACGGAAATATTAATTTTGGAGTTCTACAAATTTTCCTGTGTTTATACATCCAGACAGAAGTTTAAAAAACTTTTTCAGTAGCAGTAGACTCCAAAACGTGCATTCCGTTAAAATGTCGAAATCGATTTTCCGCAGCATTACACGAATTTCTCTGTACTACGTATACGAGAAAATGAAATAGCGGAATTTATTAAAACAACATAAATTTGAAGCTGAGTGAACGTTCTGAAAAAATATTTTTTGTTCTTAAAAACTATCGAACAATTTTATTCTGTGGATAAATTAAATGTATGTTTACCTCAAAATATCTTAATTAATGAAAATAAATTCATTTCACAGCTTTGATAAGAATTTCAACAGATCTGAAGTTAATGTTAAATCAACATAATATATTGTCCTAAGTGATTGATTCCACGCCCTATATTTACCTCTATAAATTACATGAACGAAACTCCTAGTTGCTCCTATAGCAAATGCATACCGAAGAAAAAAAAACTCATCAATAATGGGTAAATGTGAATAATGAACGTAGAACTTAGTATGTTGCCCCAACTAACTGAATTTATTAATTCGAATGTAAGTTGCATACAACCATTTGATACTAAAACAAAATCCTTATTTTCAGCTATTTAAATTTCTATGAATGTTTTTGTTTCAGAAAGTGAATATTAATGCCCGTCGGGAAATACCACTATCAAGAATAATTAGTTTACAGAGGTTCTCTCAAATTAAGATAGCCTGTACTACATGCATGAAAGACTGGAGACACAATATTTATATGCATTGAAAACCCAATTTTGATAAAATTCACGACTTCGTGATTTTTATGAATGTACAGAAATGTATTTCGGTGCCCTAACATTGTTTGAATTCCGATTCCGATTCTGTTGCCGAAAAGTATTTGATATTTTTTCAGGTATCTTGTATTCCAGGCATTCTTGTATCCAAAGCCAGAAATACGAGTGTTATAAACGCTTAAATGAATGGCTATGTCAAGCATTCAGCGCTCCAGGATTCTTTTACAATATAAAAGGAGTACACCACCTTACTCATGTAAAATGCAATATGGTTAGTATGACTAATTATTAATGAGTATTTGAAGTTTTACTTGCAGCCTGTAATCCATATGACGGAACCGGAGACATCATTGCGCTGACCCACTGACCCGCTGAAGAGGAGTCGAGTCGAGTAGAGTATTCGGCGACCCAGGATTCTTTTAAAAGAAAAGAAATATTGTATTTAATATTGAGCAATAGTGTATTTTAATGAATCAGTGAACAGTACTTAAAGTTTTTCAGGAATATTGTATTTGATGCAGCGAGTAAGAGCTGGAGGAGTTATCCCAACACGAACGCATTGAAAGCCGACATTTCGAGCGTATACCAGCGATGCAGAATTCCCTAATGATGCAAGGAAAGTGCTCAATTTGGCATCCTCAAAATATCGCAAAGATTTCCCTACATTAAATAACTAACGCGTTTCGTGTTCTTCAAAGCCCAAAACTAACTGTATGTGACGTGTGGAAGAGAAGTCTAATCAGTCTAATCAGAAGTCATTTTTCCTTTAAAGATTCTGGTCCTCTGTAAGTACTCCCTGAGTATTAAAAGGAAATAAATGAAATGATGGTGTGTTTGTGTAATGTTTCGTATGAGGACTTGTACACGTCTGTTCTTGTCCACATCAAAAAGTTGACCCTCGCCAGCAAACGTTTGCAGGATTTTCTTTCAATAAAATTTATTCGGTCAAGTAAGTATATTTTCTCCACTGTGAAACATATGACCAGGTGTCCTATGTATGACACTATTTGATGAATGTATACTCGGGAATTGTATTCCGATTTCGTTAACGAACAATGTTTGGTCTTTTCAGGTATATTGATTTCCAGGCAGTGTACCAAAGCCAGATGTACTGTAAACACATCGTTGATGGCTATGTCGGGAATTCAGCATTCCAGGTATCTTTACAATATAAGGAGAGTATAGTACATTTATCATACAAAATGTAATATCTTTTGTATACGTAAATATTCAAGAGTGTTAGTTCTACAAGCAGTCTCTAATCCATGCAGCATTACAGAACGGGAAATATGATTCCGAGCTACGAAATCGGAACAAATTGATTAGGATTGTTTTCTATTCTTAGTCAATTAGCATTTTGAAACACAAGGATAATTCCTGCACGTAATAGGATACGTGTTCTACATTTTGTCCTCAGGCATATTATTTACTTCTGAGAACCTGCACCCTAGACCCGCTGAAGAGAAGACGAGTCGAGTTGAGTATTCGGCGACAGAGAACTCTTTTAAAAGAAAGGAAACGTCTTCTTCTTCTTCTTCTTCTTCTTCTTCTTCTTCTTCTTCTTCTTCTTCTTCTTCTTCTTATCTTCAAGTATTTAGGCGCGCATTCTTGGACGTCCTATATTCCTTTTTCCTCTCGGCTGATAATTTGCCACTTGTTTAGGAATTCTGTCGTTGTTCATTCGCAACATGTGATCTTGCCATGAGAGTCTGTAGTTGGTGACTTTCTCTACAAGACTTTCTACATTTAGCTCGTTTCGGATTTGTGTGTTTCTTTGTCCAAAAGGCTATATCCCGCTACCGCTCTAAGGAATCTCATTTCCGCTGCCTGCAGTCTTGATATATCTTTATTTGTCATTGTCCACACTTCACTCCCGTATAAGCAGGTTGGTATTGACATAACTTTGTAAAATTTAATGAGTGTGTCTCTTCTCACTTTTGAACTCAGTGTTCTTCTTATAGTTCCATTCATTTGATTGAATCTTTCTATTTTCTTATTTATGTCGATTTCGCCATAGAATGATATGTCTGCTCCCAAGAATGTGAAGTGTTGTATTTGCTCTACTGTTTTATTATTTACTACAATTTTTGAGCGTATCGGGTATCGACCTTGGAATGCCATCACTTTCGTTTTGGTGTCTGATATTTCAAGATTATATTCTGCCATTATCCGCTGCAGTTCATATGTTGCTTTTTGTAATATATCTTCTCCTTCTGCTATTATTGCTTGGTCATCTGCAAAAAGTATTGTCCATAATTTTGATGTAGTTAGGTCTAGGCTATAAAATTTTAATCTGCTCTTCCACTCACGAAGAGCTTCGTCTATGTAGATATCAAACAGTAGCGGTGAAAGACTACATCCTTGTCGTAGGCCTTGGTCCACTTCCGCTTTTCGGTCTGGTTTCCAAGTAATACATATTTCAGATTTATTATACATATTTTCAATTACAAGGATAAGATGTTCGGGGATTCCTTTCTTTCTTAGTATTTCAAAGAGGGTATGCCTGGCTACAGTGTCAAAAGCTTTCTTGTAATCTACAAACAAGATGTGGGTTTCCTTGTTATATTCTCTGTGTTTCTCTAAAATTTGTTTTAAGATGAAGATATTGTCTGTGCAGGACCTTCCTTGACGAAAGCCACTTAAGGAAGGAAACGTTATTATATTAATTATTGAGAAATAGTGTATTTAAATGAATCGGTGAACAGTACTTAAATTTTTCAGGAATATTGTATTTGATGCAGCGCGTAAGAGCTGGAGGAGTCATCCTAACACGAACGTATTGAAAGCCGACATTTCAAGCGTATACCAGCGATGCAAAAATTCTCCAATGTTGCAAGGAAAGTGCTCAATTTTACATCCTCAAAATATAGCAAAAATTTCCCTTCATTAAATAACTAATGCGTTTTTGTGTGTTGTAGAGCTAGAAGTGTGTTCGATTTTTTCTTCAAAGCACAAAAATAAGTGTGACGTGTGGAAGAGAAGTATAATCTGCTTTTTTTCTTTGGAGATTCAGGGTTTTTGTAAGTACTCCCTGATTAGTGTTAATGTATTTTGCGTGTGGTTCATGTAACCAAGTGCCAAGGTGGATTAATTACAGTCCAGAAGCATTGCCATCTTATCTAGTTCAGTTATTTGGCGGAAAGGGTGATTTGCCTTGACTTAGCTGATAGAATATTAGTAGTTAATATTCTTCATACATCAGATACGAATTCATGTGAGATGGCGATAGAAGCCAGTGGCATCAAAAATTAAGAAAATAGTATGTGGGGAAATTGGGAGTTTGGACATTGTGAGGCTTATTAATATTATAAAATGCACAAAATAGCGTGTCAATATTCAAATTGTGTAGAAGTATATAAAAACGAGATCAAGTAACGATGCGTTTTGTTAATTACTTTTTAACGTGATATCAAGCTACAAATCTGAGTGGCAGAATCATGACAGACCGGTAGTATAGGAAATGATTGCTTGGATGTGTTATTTTTGTGGTAGTTTTATTGTGGTGAATCAGATTTACGGTCAATGTGAAAAATTTAAAATACGGTCAAATTAAAAATTCGTGTTTTGCTATTTTAAATCTTTCTGTTTTTAAGCAACTTTTTTCATTTTTAACAATGTGAGTTGCCGAACCAGGTGTCACAAATAACAGAAATGCGAGGTGTCAGGTGGTTAACTGCCGGATTAATGTCACATCGTTTATTAATTCGAAGTATATTCTGCTTATTTTTGTACGTAATTGATGGAATTAATAATAGCAATTGTATCACTAATAATTATTTCAATAATTTGTTTCAGAAAATTGTTTTTCATGCAGTCAACAAACGTTCTTGATATACCAAGATTTACTACCAAGAATGTGATTTTATTAGAGAAAAATGTAGTGTCAAAACTGATGTAGCAGCAGTCGAAAATAATTCGACATGTACCAATTTTCGAAATTCCAGAGATTTTATTAAAAAACGAACCTACGCCATTTTATTAAAGAATATTTCCTCTGTTGCAGCGTGAATGATGGACGGACGGTATGTCATATTCAACGATTTGAGATTTTCTTTCCTTTCGCTCTGGACTTGAGGATCAGGCGGAGATTGTCTGCAGCACAAGAACAATAGTCGTCAGCAACTAAGAAGGGGGGGGTGAGAGGTGATTTGTGTGATATATGCGGAAGAAGATATTGACTAAATAATGAAGAGTTGGAAAGGTGGCTGAAAGGAAAATGGTTTTTAACGGTGATGATTACCGTAAGAACGTATTTGAAACTTGTTTCATCAGCTGGTATTCAGTACTTTGATTTATTTATAGTTAAAAATAATTGTATCACTCCAAACTCGATTATCTAAGGGAGTATTGTACAATACGACAATTCTCATTACTTTCATCGAAGGAATTTTTCTTAAAATGAACGAGAGCACTTGAAAATAAACCGCTCGGTATGAGACCTGGGCTAATACAAATTTCGAATTGGATTTTATGATTAATGGAAAGACAAGCTACTATTGAAAACTAGTCCCTAAAACACATATGTGCCTTTAGTAGTGGTTATATAAACATATTTATATCTGGATTTCTCCTGGAATTAGCACATCAGTCATTTTTTTTGAAAATCATTACAAATCGTAGAACGTTAGTTGAGAAAAACTAAATATTTTCAAGCAAATATCAACACAAATTTGACAATTGTTAATACTTTTCATACAGCAAAATGTAGTCACAACAATAATACCTAAAATAAAGATATTCAGCTACAGAATCGCGACTCGGAATTTCATTGTTCCATTTCAACTTGATATTCCATGAACTCTTTATTTCATGTACTTCAAAGGGATTTAGAAAAAAAGAATTTAAAAATCTTGAACGTATAACAAAAGATTGAATGTACAAAAAACGAACAATGACTATGTTGCAATATTAATTTCTCAGATATATTAAGAAAAAGGTTAAAGTAATCTGATTATATATTACAAAATAAATACTTTTAGGATAATCGGAACATAAATATGTTTGTCTTATACTCTGTGAGTCTCTCTCTCCCTCTGTGTGCGCGACACTGTCCCTCTGTGTGCGCGACACTGTCCCTCTGTGTGCGCGACTCTGTCCCTCTGTGTGCGCGACTCTGTCCCTCTGTGTGCGCGACTCTGTCCCTCTGTGTGCGCGACTCTGTCCCTCTGTGTGCGCGACTCTGTCCCTCTGTGTGCGCGACTCTGTCCCTCTGTGTGCGCGACTCTGTCCCTCTGTGTGCGCGACTCTGTCCCTCTGTGTGCGCGACTCTGTCCCTCTGTGTGCGCGACTCTGTCCCTCTGTGTGCGCGACTCTGTCCCTCTGTGTGCGCGACTCTGTCCCTCTGTGTGCGCGACTCTGTCCCTCTGTGTGCGCGACTCTGTCCGCTTGTGTGCGCGAATCTGTCCCGCTGTGTGCGCGAATCTGCCCTCTGTGTGCGCGAATCTGTCCCTCTGTGTGCGCGACTCTGTCCCTCTGTGTGCGCGACTCTGTCCCTCTGTGTGCGCGACTCTGTCCCTCTGTGTGCGCGACTCTGTCCCTCTGTGTGCGCGACTCTGTCCCTCTGTGTGCGCGACTCTGTCCCTCTGTGTGCGCGACTCTGTCCCTCTGTGTGCGCGACTCTGTCCCTCTGTGTGCGCGACTCTGTCCCTCTGTGTGCGCGACTCTGTCCCTCTGTGTGCGCGACTCTGTCCCGCTGTGTGCGCGACTCTGTCCCGCTGTGTGCGCGACTCTGTCCCGCTGTGTGCGCGACTCTGTCCCGCTGTGTGCGCGACTCTGTCCCGCTGTGTGCGCGACTCTGTCCCGCTGTGTGCGCGACTCTGTCCCGCTGTGTGCGCGACTCTGTCCCGCTGTGTGCGCGACTCTGTCCGCTGTGTGCGCGACTCTGTCCCGCTGTGTGCGCGACTCTGTCCCGCTGTGTGCGCGACTCTGTCCGCTGTGTGCGCGACTCTGTCCCGCTGTGTGCGCGACTCTGTCCCGCTGTGTGCGCGACTCTGTCCCGCTGTGTGCGCGACTCTGTCCCGCTGTGTGCGCGACTCTGTCCCGCTGTGTGCGCGACTCTGTCCCGCTGTGTGCGCGACTCTGTCCCGCTGTGTGCGCGACTCTGTCCCGCTGTGTGCGCGACTCTGTCCCGCTGTGTGCGCGACTCTGTCCCGCTGTGTGCGCGACTCTGTCCCGCTGTGTGCGCGACTCTGTCCCGCTGTGTGCGCGACTCTGTCCCGCTGTGTGCGCGACTCTGTCCCGCTGTGCGCGCGACTCTGTCCCGCTGTGCGCGCGACTCTGTCCCGCTGTGCGCGCGACTCTGTCCCGCTGTGCGCGCGACTCTGTCCCGCTGTGCGCGCGACTCTGTCCCGCTGTGCGCGCGACTCTGTCCCGCTGTGCGCGCGACTCTGTCCCGCTGTGCGCGCGACTCTGTCCCGCTGTGTCTCTCCCCCTCGGTGTGCGTGCGCGTCTCTCTCTGTCTCTCCCTTTGTGTGTCTCTCCCTCTCCCTCAGTGTCTCTCCCTCAGTGTCTCTCCCTCTCCTCAGTGTCTCTCTCCCTCTCCTCAGTGTCTCTCTCCCTCTCCTCAGTGTCTCTCTCCCTCTCCCTCAGTGTCTCTCTCCCTCTCCCTCAGTGTCTCTCTCCCTCTCCCTCAGTGTCTCTCTCCCTCTCCCTCAGGTCTCTCTCCTCTCCCAGTGTCTCTCTCCCTCTCCCTCAGTGTCTCTCTCCTCTCCCTCAGTGTCTCTCTCCCTCTCCCTCTGTGTCTCTCTCCCCTCTCCCTCTGTGTCTCTCCCCTCTCCCTCTGTGTCTCTCTCCCTCTCCCTCTGTGTCTCTCTCTCTCTCCTCTCCCTCTGTGTCTCTCTCTCTCCCTCTCTCTCTCTGTGTCTCTCTCCCTCTCCCTCTGTGTCTCTCTCCCTCTCCCTCTGTGTCTCTCTCCCTCTCCCTCTGTGTCTCTCTCCCTCTCCCTCTGTGTCTCTCTCCCTCTCCCTCTGTGTCTCTCTCCCTCTCCTCTGTGTCTCTCTCCCTCTCCCTCTGTGTCTCTCTCCCTCTCCCTCTGTGTCTCTCTCCCTCTCCCTCTGTGTCTCTCTCCCTCTCCCTCAGTGTCTCTCTCCCTCTCCCTCAGTGTCTCTCTCCCTCTCCTCAGTGTCTCTCTCCCTCTCCCTCAGTGTCTCTCTCCCTCTCCCTCAGTGTCTCTCTCCCTCTCCCTCAGTGTCTCTCTCCCTCTCCCTCAGTGTCTCTCTCCCTCTCCCTCAGTGTCTCTCTCCCTCTCCCTCAGTGTCTCTCTCCCTCTCCCTCAGTGTCTCTCTCCCTCTCCCTCAGTGTCTCTCTCCCTCTCCCTCAGTGTCTCTCTCCCCTCTCCCTCAGTGTCTCTCTCCCTCTCCCTCAGTGTCTCTCTCCCTCTCCCTCAGTGTCTCTCTCCCTCTCCCTCAGTGTCTCTCCCTCTCCCTCAGTGTCTCTCTCCCTCTCTCAGTGTCTCTCTCCCTCTCCCTCAGTGTCTCTCTCCTCTCCCTCAGTGTCTCTCTCCTCTCCTCAGTGTCTCTCTCCCTCTCCCTCAGTGTCTCTCTCCCTCTCCCTCAGTGTCTCTCTCCCTCTCCCTCAGTGTCTCTCTCCCTCTCCCTCAGTGTCTCTCTCCCTCTCCCTCAGTGTCTCTCTCCTCTCCCTCAGTGTCTCTCTCCCTCTCCCTCAGTGTCTCTCTCCCTCTCCCTCAGTGTCTCTCTCCCTCTCCCTCAGTGTCTCTCTCCCTCTCCCTCAGTGTCTCTCTCCCCTCTCCCTCTGTGTCTCTCCTCTCCCTCTCCCTCTGTGTCTCTCTCCCTCTCCCTCTGTGTCTCTCTCCCTCTCCCTCTGTGTCTCTCTCCCTCTCCCTCTGAGTCTCTCTCCCTCTGTGTCTCTCTCCCTCTCCCTCTGTGTCTCTCTCCCTCTCCCTCTGTGTCTCTCTCCCTCTCCCTCTGTGTCTCTCTCCCTCTCCCTCTGTGTCTCTCTCCCTCTCCCTCTGTGTCTCTCTCCCTCTCCCTCTGTGTCTCTCTCCCTCTCCCTCAGTGTCTCTCTCCCTCTCCCCTCAGTGTCTCTCTCCCTCTCCCTCAGTGTCTCTCTCTCCTCTCCCTCAGTGTCTCTCTCTCCCTCTCCCTCAGTGCCTCTCTCTCCCTCTCCCTCAGTGCCTCTCTCTCCCTCTCCCTCAGAGTCTCTCTCCCTCTCCCTCAGTGTCTCTCTCCCTCTCCTCAGTGTCTCTCTCTCCCTCTCCCTCAGTGTCTGTCCCTCAGTGTCTCTCTCCCTCTGTCTCTCTCCCTCTCCCTCAGTGTCTATCCCTGTCTCTCCCTCTCCCTCAGTGTCTCTCTCCCTCAGTGTCTCTCTCCCTCAGTGTCTCTCTCCCTCAGTGTCTCTCTCCCTCAGTGTCTCTCTCCCTCAGTGTCTCTCTCCCTCTGTCTCTCTCCTTCTCCCTCAGTGTCTCTCCCTCTCTTCCTCTCCCTCCCTCTCTCTTCCTCTCTCTCCCTCTCTCTCTTCCTCTCTCTCCCTCTCTCTCTTCCTCTCTCTCCCTCTCTCTCTTCCTCTCTCTTCCTCTCTCTTCCTCTCTCTTCCTCTCTCTTCCTCTCTCTTCCTCTCTCTCCCTCTCCCTCGCTCTCTCCCTCTCTCTCCCCTCTCTCCCTCTCTCTCCCTCTCTCCCTCTCTCTCCCTCTCTCCCTCTCCCTCTGAGTGTCTCTCTTCCTCTCTCTCTCTCTGCCCTTGTGCGTGTTTCTCTTTTTCTAGCTCTCTTTTTGTGCGTGTGTATACTCCTCTCTCTTTTTGTGCGTGTCTCTCTCTACCTCTGTGTTTTTCTCTCTCGTTCTCTCTCACTCCGGTTCTCTCTCTCCGGTTCTCTCTCTCTGGTTCTCTCTCTCTGGTTCTCTCTCTCTGTTTCTCTCTCTTTGTTTCTCTCTCTTTGTTTCTCTCTCTCTGTTTCTCTCTCTCTGTTTCTCTCTCTGTTTCTCTCTCTCTGTTTCTCTCTCTCTGCTTCTCTCTCTCTGTTTCTCTCTCTGTGTTTCTCTCTCTCTGTTTCTCTCTCTCTGTTTCTCTCTCTCTGTTTCTCTCTCTCTGTTTCTCTCTCTCTCTTTTTCTCTCTCTTTTTCTCTCTCTGTTTCTCTCTCTTTTTCTCTCTCTGTTTCTCTCTCTCTGTTTCTCTCTCTCTCTGTTTCTCTCTCTCTGTTTCTCTCTCTCTCTGTTTCTCTCTCTCTGTTTCTCTCTCTCTCTGTTTCTCTCTCTCTGTTTCTCTCTCTCTCTGTTTCTCTCTCTCTGTTTCTCTCTCTCTGTGTTTCTCTCTCTCTCTGTTTCTCTCTCTCTGTTTCTCTCTCTCTCTGTTTCTCTCTCCGTTTCTCTCTGTTTCTCTCTCTCTCCGTTTCTCTCTCTCTCTCCGTTTCTCTCTCTCCGTTTCTCTCTCTCTCCGTTTCTCTCTCTCTCTGTTTCTCTCTCTCTCTGTTTCTCTCTCTCTCTGTTTCTCTCTCTCTGTTTCTCTCTCTCTGTTTCTCTCTCTCTCCGTTTCTCTCTCTCTCCGTTTCTCTCTCTTCCCGTTTCTCTGTCCACGTTTCCCTCTGTGTCGCTCGTTTCTCTCTGTATAAGCATACTTGTTAATGAGTGATGTATCTGTATTTCAAGTGAAGCATAAAGAAGTGTTAAATCCAAACCCATCACCTAGCGTCTACCTCTATTTTATATATATTTAAGTATAAAACTATTTTAAATATGATAAAACATTCAAAATTATAGCAATTGTTTTTTTGTTTCAGTCAATTCGTTTTGCACATCTCTATAGCAACGCGTCATCTTATACAGCTAGCAGCGGAAGACCTGAAGGTGATAGCCATTTATGCACAGAATTAACCAAAACCTTCGGCTGAACAAGATACAAGAATGCCATAAATGAACAATTAATATTCGTGGTAATTAGGGAAGTTGACTTGTATAAAATGTGTGAAAAAATAAAATGCCAATCGGATATATTAGTTAACTTGTAAAACCAGGATATCCTCTCCTGAAAATGTAACCTATTGTTAACTACATTTCTATTCACAAATGATTTGTGAAACGTAAAAGGCTGAATGGATACTATGTATTTAAAATATTGTAATTTTTGTGCATACTTCATAAAATAAACCATAAGTGAATTTTGTTGGTGGTAATTTCTGTATTAAATGTTCTCGGGAGAAGAGAGCTCAATTGTTTTAAGTTTTTGATTCGAATTTGACTGGAGATGAGATACTGTAACTGTTTTTCAGTTTTCGAGTACGTTGTGTTGCACTTATTAATCCCTAAATCCCTGCCGTAAGTTATTCCTATGAAACTTGTGTAAGTAAAAGCGTTTAAAACAGATTTGAGATTTCTTCTAATAAAAATTATTTGCGTTAAACACGGATTTAGAACTAGATTTCCTCACACGTCCCACATTCGTTTCAGTTTAGAGAAATAATGGCATTGATTTAGTCTCCACTTAACCGGCAAGTTTGACTTCGATTTCCTTTGTACTTTAATACTCTATACAATACTTAAATGCTTTGATAACATTTCCAAAGTGTAAAAATATCTTGCTGTTGAATAAAAAGTGAAGAGTTCTTCAGACCTTATTTATTCCGGCATTTTTGTTTACTCTTCTGATATTTTCTTCATAACCATGTATTCATGTTTAACCCAGGGCACATACAAATAGATGTCCGATGCCTTTTCTGGTTTAGCGAATTCTATATGCTTACGTTCTTTGCTTTTATCTCTTTTTATTGTAACTTGAGTACTACAGGATTGTGTCATTTCTTTCACTTG